>AYEL01070549.1:0-37542 GCA_000484575.1 Olivierus martensii | reverse complement strand
ATTTGTATTTGTTTAAGAATATATTAATTATATATTCTTAAAATGTTTTCTTTTATTTGTTTCATTTTAAATATGTTCATATTTTATATTACATAATAATTTTAATCCAACATAATTTTCATTATATTGTTTAATTCTATAACTGAAAATGATTTGAAATAACATTGAAACTTCTTACATCATTTTAAAAGTAATTGTAATTCTTGACTTTTGCAATATAATTTGATTTTAAAATAAAAATGTTACTTAATAGTTGATATAATAATTAAATTTTTATTATTTCCTAAATTTAAATTTCAGTAATTCATTTCACTAGCATGAAAAATTAGTTATGTTTAAATTAGAAATTTGTTTTATAAAATAATAAATTCAAATCTCTGATTACTTTATATATATTTTTTTTTATTTAAGAATTTTTATATATGATGTGATTTGAGACAGGATTATATAATATCAGGAAATGCTGAAAATATGTAATTTTAGATATTGTGAAGATCTCAAATTACATATTCTTGGCATTGAAAGTTGAATTTCTTTTTCAATTTTTATTAATGGTTATTTTATAATGCTGGAAATTAATTTGCATACTAATGGTTCAGTTCTAATTAAGATTATATCTTATCACAATAATAAAATTGCATTGATTAAATAAAATTTTGTTATATTGCTTAAATGATTGTAAAAAGAATTTGTTGTTGTCATTGTTTTTCTCTATATTTCAAGTGTATGTATTGTATATATATATATAGAATTATAAATATTTTAAAACTGGGTGGGAATAACAGGAATCTATATAATACTGTATAATATTAAACTGGCTTTAGTATGTCAACTATTTCAACAGGAATAAATTTGTGTATTTGGAAGTTAACAAAAGGGATTAATTTTTGATTAAAATTCCTTTAGAGTCTTTCTTCTCTCATTAATTACAGTCAGACTGTGCATGATCAAGATTGTTTTACATTTAGCCTTTATCAGTTTTATTTGAAGAACCAAGCAATTGAATATTGTTTTTATCTAATCTAAAATCTTAAAAATTAAATTAGGCAGTTTAAAGAAAGACGATTCTAAAAAAGCAGTTTGTTCTGAAACATTTAATAGAAATTGATTTTATATATCAAATAAATTTTTTGATCTATTTAAGATCTGCTGAAAAATTATATAATCCAAACTAGCCAAAAGAACTTTTATGAAAAACTGTTTAGACATAATCATTTTGTAATAAATTCTAAAATGCTTTCTATAAGAGATCTCTAAATTATAGTTTCAGGTGCTTATTATTTTAAAAGTCTACAAAAATAATTATTACAAAAGGAATATATAGAACCTACCATAAATATCGAAATTTACTTAATAAATACACTAGAATTTCATTTTGTATAGAAATTATCAATTTTCAATGTTGTGTCAATTGCAAAACGATTATTAACCATATTTTATAATTTTAAAATTTCAAATTGCATCATTAAAGTTTGAAGTTTCAAGCAATACATCTGTACAATAATGTAGATATCATTGTATATGCACAATATTTATACTATATTTGTTCATTTAGCATTAATACAAAAGACATTTCACATTTCATTTCTCTTGTGAAATTGAAATCTGTTGTATACCTAATATATTAACATTTCAAAAAAAAAAATAATTTATATTTATATTCTATTGAAGTGCATGTTATTAAAAACAATTTGTATATCATTTTAATTTTAGCTTTCTTTAATGACATTATTATTAAAAGAAACTCAGAGAAATCTATAAACTGATATCCTTGATTACATATTAACTTTCTGATCATTGATGATTTATTTTGTCTCTCTGTTTCCAATATACTCTTAGTTTTGACTTTTTATTTTTAAGAAATTCCTGAAGTAGTCTCAATACTAAATGAAAATATATATAACAGTCATAGGATTAATTCTAAAATTAACTAATATCTTGAAAAAATATTGTAATTAATTTTTTAAATTAGAAAAAGCTATAAATAAAAGTTTTCCTTCAGTTGAAAGTTTATCATTTATTCATCAGTTATCTAAATTATTTTTTACGCTATTTAATTGTATATGATACTCTAAAAAATCTTTAAACTACAGAGAACTTTTTATCTATTTTAGCTATAACTATTCTTTTGCTGTTTTGTATTTCTGTGCCCCTTTATTTCAGGCAATTTCTTCAGATTTTCAAAAAAAAAATACAGGTATGATTATGATAGATTTAAAAGTTTACAAACTACAGCACTACAGCAGGAATATTTTTCACACATGCAATTAACATCATTAAATGCAATTTTGTAGAAAGCATTTTTGATTTTTATTAAAATCCTCCTTAGCTACACTTGAAATTTTTTAAAAAACTTACAAATTCAATAATACGTAAAGTGGAGAAATGTTAGCATATCAATATTTTCATGAATAATTCGGCAGCACTAAAAGAAAGAAACAGGAAATGCCACTGAACAAATGCCCTATATCCTCCCTACTATATATATTCCCTACAGTTATCCTCCTTTTCATATTAATCATTTTCATAATTTAAGCATATAGACCTTCAGATACTCATTCACTTATTATCTCCATTCTTTCTTTGACATCTGTTTCTCACACTTACTTTTCATATATACAGCATGCAGTTGCTTCATCAATTGCTCTTTGCTCATTTTTTTATATGATTAAACCAATTATATAGCTTGTATAATAAGGTTATTAAATAATAATAATGTTTTCAAAAGATATCAATCATCTTATTGTTATATTTTCTGCAAATTTAAAATAATATGACATAAAAACTATTATTAAAGTTTTACTATATTCATAAAATTTGAAATAATACAAATCTCAAAATTAAAATTTTTTTCAAGAATCACATAATTTCAAAATGAATGGGCAGAATGAATTAGAAACTGTATATGTTATTGTCAAATAATGACATTGCTATAGCTGGTAAGCAAAAATACTCACCATTCTTTGTCAGTATTATGTCAACCATGTTATTATATGTATACATTGTAACTTATATAAGTGATTTGCTGAATATTATGTTATTATTTTAACATCTATTAATTTTTATAGCATATAAAAAAGTTTTAAATTATAACAATAATCTTTGCATTTATCAGGTGATGATGTGATACAAATACTAAAAATGTTTCTGAAAATCAATAACTTTGGAACAAATGTTATTCATTTTTGGATGCACAAATAATGATAATATTATCATTATTTAATTTTTACTATTTATTTAAATATTATTTGTTTATTTTGCTTAAAAAGTATACCTAAAAACAAGCTTTTCTAAAAAAATTAATCTACTTTTCAAATGTGGCCTTTATTTTGGAATAATTAAAGATATATATTTTAATACCTTATCATCATCACTGTCCTAATTTATGTATTGAATGCCATAAAAATATTAAATACTATAAATCCCCTTATATATGAATTTAAAATAATGGACAAAATCTGTTGGTTCCAATTATTTCATCTGCAATAGGAATATTTAAATTAATACTCAACTATTAATTTGTGAAACAGCTACCAAGTGGGAGACAAGGACACATCTTCAGTCTTTGCTGATATTTATGTGGAAGTAATTGTGTATAATGAGCATATATTAATGTTGTTTATACAAAACTGTATTACTGTTTTGGGAATTTTTTAGGCTATTTTTATACATAATTCAGAAGTACCAGATAATCAATATTATCGGAATGCCACTCTCCCTAACTATCCATTGATAAGAAAGTCTATAGGAATTCAATAGCTAATATAAAAAAAATCTAGAAAGATCTGCCATTTTTAAATAGATGAATATACAAAATTAGCTTTCTTCAAATTCAATTTTAGTAGCTAAATTTTATAAAAATGAAATAGTTCAAAAATTATTAGAGAAAAAATCTGTTGAACATTTGCCATTTTTAATGATTGCAGTTAAAGGATAATTGGTATTTTATTGAGATCATCTTCAATGACTTGACTATCTTGCTTTCATAAAAATCTAATGAAAACTTCAAAATATATTGAGAATATTTCAGAATTTTGAATATCCATCATTTTTAAATGGTTGAAGCTAGAGAATTAAATAATATAGTGTCAAAGTTACCTTTAATGATAGAGTATTAATATCAAATTTCATGAAATATTTGCTAATTAGTTCAAAACTTAGTGGGGAAACCGATAGCATGGTGAGCTTATAAGCTTCACTCTTAGAAATTAGACTAAAATATGCTATAATGATTATAAATTAATGCGTAAAAATATTATCTGCTTTTTTACATTTTATTCTTATGGAACAAATTAGTCTTGAATTATCCAAGGTCTTCAAGAGAACATCTTTCACATAAAATATGACAGTATTGTATCTGATATAGATTATTGATTTATAGATATTGACTCATAATTATAAAAATTTTTAATTATTTACAATATCTTTATAATAGTAAGCTATATCTGTTTATAATTCTGTAAGAAGACACTTTAGAAGCATAACAGAAATAAGTATCCAAAAAATACTGGTTGATTTGATGAGATATATTTCATATAAATCTTCTAAAATAATTAATTTAATAAAATATTTTGAATTTAAAAAGTTTCATTTAAATTTGTGCATTATGATAGGTTGTTTATTAAGCTGTTTCATAATCACATCTATTTTTTGCAATTTAATTGGATATTATTCTATGTAATCAGCCTAACTAAAAATTATCATTATAAACAATTTTAAGCATTAAATGCTAAAATAATTAAAATAAATAAAGATGATACATATGCAACAAATTTTTAATTATTTATTTATGCATGTTATCAATAGATGTATTTATTGTAAATTTATTTAAAACCAAGCTCATTCAGCATCAATATTAAATTGCATGACCAAGCTCATTCAGCATCAATATTAAACTGCATGACTTAAAGCAGCGGTCGGCAACTGATGGTCCGCGGACCACTGGTGGTCCGTGGCGTAATTTTAATGATCCGCAAAGAAATTTAGATATTATTTAAATTTCGCTAAGCTCATTTAATAAAATAATAAAATTTTATAAATAAATATGTGTGTATCATACTCAATTTTCGTAAATAATTCATACCTTTAAAAATTATATTAGTGGTCCGCAAAATTTTATATTGCGAATTTAGTGGTCTGCAATATCTAAAAACTTGCTGACTGCTGACTTAAAGAGTATTTTTATTTAAAACAGCAAAAATAGCTTTAATGAATTTTGACCTAACTCAAAGTTAAAGAGAAATTTCTTTTTGTTGTAAGAACATACTGATCATTTATGTAGCTTAATTTATATCAAAAAGATTTCACTAAATTTTTCTTGAGTACATTTGTTATTTATATTCAGCATGTTAATGTAATGGCAGAAGAAAATGGTTGATTAAGCTAGGCTGATACATAAACAACTTTAATTGATTAAGTCTTTAATAAAAAATTTTTATTAATAAAAAAAAGTTGGTAACAACTTTTATTAAGTATTTAATCAGCTAAAATTGTTTACCATTCTGATGTTAATCAGATTTCATTAATATGTTGATTAATAAGACAAACATGTCTCCTTAAAAGATGAACAGTTCAACTGTTAAAACTTTTTTTTAATCGTCTAAACTTTTATCATTAAGCTTTATCACTATTGATATTTTCCAGTTAAATGTAAAATTATTTTATATGAAATTGTAAATTATTTGTGCAATATATTTATTTTTCATCAGTTGTGTTGTTAAATATTTCCTAAACTGATATTTTATTATAGATTAAATTAATATATAAGGTTGTGGAATGAAAATATTCATAAATCACTGATACAAATTACAAATATTTTCATATATCAATTGAATATTTAAGAAAATATTCAATTGATTCAGGTGTTTTGTGAAAATACAGTTAATTATCAAGGTACACAAAAAAGAATTTATATTCAGAAAACCAGAATTTTAAACTTTGTAGATTCATATTTTATAGAAATATTCATAAAATAACACTTACTTTTTATATCCAAGCACTATCAAGTATAAATATAAAAAGTAAGTGTTATGAATACGAATATAAGCAGTAATTTAAGAGATATGTATTCATAAAATATATTTGTATATTTTATAGCTGGAATAATTTTTGAATTTTTGTTTGATATAATCATTCATAATGTGGTTTGACAAGTCAGTATTTCTTGTTTTGCAATATAAAAATATTTTATAATTAGTCTTCAAAGGAGACAATACTTAAATATGTGAATGGTATTTTTTCAACATGTTAATAATTAATTGTTAAAGAAACACATACACTAGTAATTAATAAAGTTAAGCAAGATGGACTTTCTTAATTTTTACAATAACTTTTTATTTTTCAATAGAATAACTTGTGAGTAGAAAACATTTGATGTAATTCACGCAGATATTGTCGGAAAATGCATGTTTGAAAAGAGAAATACAAATTTTCCATAAAAATATACCGGTAGGCTTAAATAATAAAGATTAAAATATAAAAACTTTTTAAAAATAACCTAAAGTAGGGAATTATATAGAGACTATATGGAATTTTTATAACAAACTTTTTTTCATGACTACTATATTTCAAGGTCTACTAACATACTGATAAAAGAGCATTTTTATAATAGAATGTTTTGTTTTTAATATTTGCCCTTTTTAGATATAGATTTTTCTCTATCACAAATTGAGTATATTATACCACACAATACTCGCCACCTAGATTACCTGAATTAATTTTTATAAATTTTATCAGTTTAATTATAAGAATATGATTTATAAAGAACAGAAATAAATATTGAGAATCAAGATATGAAAGCATTAAAAATAACTGAATTTAACTGAACTTTAAGAAGAAATAAAACAATGTTTTCTTTCTTCTTAAAGTACAGGTAGTCCTTGACTTATGATAGGGCTCCATTCCAATATCTCCATCGTAAGTCAAGGACTTTTTAAATCTTGATTTGTTTGATTTCTATTTTAATATTTTCATAAATTAGGTTTCTTTTTAACTTAAAATGATTAAACTTAAAGCTTTCTTTGCCTTCTTTTTACATATTTTTCATCAGTAATATTATTTTCTTACTGGACATGACAGAATTACAAAAAAATCATATAGATCATTGGAATAGATACAATAATAAGACTTTGCTTGCCAACTAATGGCAAGGTTGTGATGTGAGTAAGTGACAAAGTTGAATTAGAGAATTTTTAGTGATAATTTTTGGCCATCATAAGTGCAAATTGTCTTAAGTCGAGGACTATTGTATTGAATCCTGAAATTCAATCTTTTTCAGCAAAAATATATGCTGAAATTTAAAACATCTACTATTATATTTTTTGACTTATTAGAATCCTCTAAATATATTTATTTATTTTATTAATATATGTTTTCTATAAAAATAATGTTATTAAATTGCAAATTTCTAGGAATGCTTCCATGGTCAATTATAATGAATCTCTTAAATGAAAAAGACTCTGCTGATACAGAATTATTAATTTATGCCATTACTCTTATTAATAAGGTAACTTAAGTCGAGGACTATTGTATTGAATCCTGAAATTCAATCTTTTTCAGCAAAAATATATACTGAAATTTAAAAAAAACCTACTATTATATTTTTTGACTTATTAGAATTATATAATAAGATATATTAATAAATATTTTTTAATGTTATTAAAGATATTTTTAAAAAAATATACATAAAATTAATTGTTCAATTTTATCTACAGACATTAAATGGCATTCCAGATCAAGACACTTATTATGATATTGTTGACTGTTTGGAAGAACAAGGAATGGAAAGAATAATCAAATTTTATATGAATAAACAAGGAACAGATCTTGATCTTTTACAACAATTTCAAATATATGAGGCAAATATTTAATTAAAAAATTGTTAATATTTATTAAAATTATTTGAATAATTTTCCATTATAAATTAAATTTCAGGCTGTTCTCAAGCATGAAGATGGAGATAATGATGGAAAACCTCTACCAGTTGACATGAGAGTGAGGTCAGTGTCAATTTATTAAAATTGCTTTTAAATAATAAAAATATATTTTATGTAAATATATATTAAAATTTTAATATTTAGACTATCATTATGTATTTTATGTATTTTTTTTATACATTTCAAATCTTTTTCCTCTGAATATCTGATAACATGTTATAACCTTTACCAATTCTTATAGACACCTAAATATTTTTCATACTTTATTCTTATTTATTTACAAGACTTTTTTGTAAAAAATCAGTTGCTTGCATTCAACAGACTGGCTCTGCATCATTGCAACTAGATTTTAGAAATAAGTGCTGTTATGCTGTACCAGTGCATACATACTATCACAAAAAAAGCTCTTTTTATTTCCATTTTAGAAACTTAGAACTTGAATCATAATTTTAATATTGCTAAGAAATATTTTAATTTCATTAATCTCACTTTTTTATTCTCTTATCATAGTACTTATTTATACTTTCATCTGTTGCAATTTATCAACTGAATAAATAATTTATATCGGGCAGATGGCTGCATGGTAAAGCTGCCACTTACCATATTGGAGGACTGAATTCAATTCTGAATCCTATACCATCAATATTACAGGAAGGGTCTAGTCTGATCCATTGAACCCCCATCCCTAAATTTTCTGGTTGACCCCTTCATGGATGTTGGTCAAATCCATGATGGGCTCTAAAAGTAACCACTACCAAATGTTGATCCATTGAACCCCCATCCCTAAATTTTCTGGTTGACCCCTTCATGGATGTTGGTCAATCCATGATGGGCTCTAAAAGTAACCACTACCAAATATATTCTGTGCACTTCAGCAACATAGTTCAAAATAATATAACCTAAATAATTTACTTTTTCTATGCAGTAATACTTTTTTATAATTTATACATATTTTCATCAATAATTTCTTACAAAGATTAATTATTTTACATATAAACAATATTTTTGAGCTTTTAATAAAAATTATAAAATTTTATATATTGAAATAATTCTTAATGGAATTCTAATTTTGATTTTAATATTCCTACTCATGATTTTAGAAAATTTAATTTTTTTCATACAGAGAAATTTAGGCTTATCAAAAGTAAGAGATTTTTTTTTTATTAGAGCATATAAAAACTATAAAACTTTTAATGCTTTAATTAGTTTTATTTTAATTTTGTTTTTTGAATAGATCCATTAGAGAGATTATTTTCATGCTCTCTCTATTTAAATAAATTTAATTATAAAAAAAATATTAGGCAATCATTATTCTTATTTTTTGCATGGACAGCTTTTCTCACACTGTTCGTACTGTTAATAAATAAATTAATGAGTATTTGATAATTTTTTCTAAATTTGCTGACTGAAAAATTCTTTTGAATATCTATAGCTTAATGAGATTCATAAGATTAAAGAACATATTTATTTAGAAATAAGTGCATCTCAAACTTGTTTTTGTTATTGTATCAACATTTTATTACTGATACTAAAGACATTTATATATCATAACAATAAATTAGATCAGTGTTTCTCAAACTTCATCTCTTGTGAATTCTTTTTTATAGAAAAACTTGCGAAACAGGTTTATAACAAGTTTTTAATAATTTTATTTTTAGATATATAAAAACAAAAATATAGATTACATCTAATCTAATTTATATTTTTTGTGTATATGATTTATTAATTTTTTATTTATTATTATTATTGAAATGATTTTTTTTTGTTTTTATGGAAAGCTTTCTATAAATATGTTCAAAAAGCTTTGGGATTTACTTGCCATATTTTGAGAAATGCCAAATTAAATAATAAATTAATTAAGATATTAGAGAAATTTAATAATTTTATTTATATATCTCGTAAAGGCTATAATATATGATATGGTATTTTTAATAATTAAAGTGCATACTTTGCTTTTAAAATTCAGTTTGTTATATAAAATCATATCTTGTGACATAGAAACTAATTTGCATCTTTCTAATATTATAGACAAGTTCCACGCAGCAGAAAATCTCATCATGACAATGACAGACGAAAAAGTAGACGTCATTCTTTAGGGACTTTATCTTCTCCGATACAAGCAAAGATACATGGACCTAAGTTAGCAAATACTCCAGAAGAGACAAATCATTGGCCAAACAATAGTCACCATAATGATTCATCCAAAATCATTGATTCAAATAGAATGGTTAATGGGACAGAATCGCAGCAACCAAGTAAGTATATTATCCAAAATCACATATGATAGAAATTTGTTTTTTATGATTCCAATATTGATTTCAGTGAAATATTGTCTTCTATTCAGTTTATTAATTATGAAAACCCTTTATTAAATTTTTAATCATTTTTAATATTTGTGTCATTTTCAGTATGATTAAATAAGATAGAAAATTATGAATCAGATAATTAAACTCACTAGTAAATCAAGTTAGTAATAGGCACTATTAAAAAATTACTGTGTCTTATTTGCAAAATTATTATTACATCTGATGGAAATAAATTAATATAAATTTTTAAATTACTGGTACATAATGTTTTCTATTTGTAAACATTTACATATATGTAGATACAAGAATACTTTGTTCTAATATAGTAATTGGGACTGGGAAACCTGTTCATGATAATCAGCCATCTTGTTTACAATTCAACATCTTAAGCATTTTACAATGAAATTTTTGCGATTTTGTTTGAGTTTCTACATATTATTAAATACAGTTTTAAATTATGATTGCATTAATTTGTTTAAAGAAATAAAACTGTTTTATTAGTGTCAATCATATTTTCCCAGATGATAGCATATTTTCATAAATGATGTACAATATAAAATTTCTATCATATTAAATGTTAAAATAATATGCAGATAATGCATTATTTTGTATTTTACATTTATATAATGCAAAATGTTATTTTTTTTGTAGAGATAGATAGATATGTGCTCTTATTTACTAAAAAAAAAAAATATAATACATTGATAAACTGTAATATTAAGGATCACTATCTGATATGGACATGGCAATTTGATATTTCCGATCAAGGTTGTGCAATCTCTGATAGTCCTGATAAACAGATATCAGCAAATATTTTGCATTTATCTGGGACATATTTATATTATGTTGTGTACTATATGAATTTCCCATTTCACTAACTGCAGCAAATTTCTTTTGCATATTTTTTGATTTTATTTTTCTATCTTTTAACTTGTTATTTAAATATATTGATGGTTGAATAATTGACCAATGTTTATTGCTAGAAAAATTTCAATATTTCCAATTAACATAGCAATGATTTGTTTTATCAAATTAGACAACAAAAAGTTTGTTTTGACATCATTTGTTTTGACACACCTCAATTTCAATAATATTATTACAGTTCCATGTCTTAAAATTGAGTAAGTAGGATATTTATTTATATTTTGTTTTATTTATTAGAAAATTGTTTGTTACAATGAAAAACAGAAATAAAATTATGGTATAACACTGGCTATTTTAAATCTCATTGTATTGTGTTTAAATGGTAGACGTTTTAGAAATACAACATCAGTATTTTGCAATAAATAATTTATTAGCACATTAAGCAATTATACATTAAACAATTAAAGCCTGTAATTTTGTTTATTTAATCATAATTATTTGAAGCTATATAAATATTTAATTTTATTATAGGTGCTTGGTAATTCCAAACAAATAATTTCAGTTTATTAACATGACAAACATGAAACCTACTTAATACTTTTGTAATATAATGTCATTGTCTATTATTTCATCATCATTATATCACAGCAACATCAAATACTATTATATTTGTAATATCATCTGTTATTATATCATTGAGATGATATTTTTTTATATGGGTCGAGATCCACTTCAGAATTGTTACTTCCAAGCATTAACAACAGCATTCAAATCTTAATCTTTTTAAAACATCCAAATTCAAAGAAAAATATAAAAAATTAATTATGTTTTTATATTAAATATAAAAACATAATTAATTATATTAATTAATTTTTTTTTATATTTCAATCTAATACTCAAACTTTATATCATAGATTATATGAAATTTTATATACTAGAAATTACCTGCTCATGTAAATGAGCAGAAATATAATCATATGATTTAATCTAATAATATTGCATATAATGGCAAAAACACTTCCGAATTCAATCATATGATTTAATCTAATAATATTGCATATAATGGCAAAAACACTTCTGAATTCAGTGTAGGGAATCCATCGATGAGGGAATCGTAAAACGGCATCCATTATTATGTTACAGTGCCATCTGCGAATTCTGTCTTTTTAGAGGTACTACAATTTCAATGTAATTTCTATTCTTTAATTTTTAAATTATTAATAAACAACAAATAATTTGGGCTGTCACAGACATCTGAAAATTAAACCTTTAATTCCATATTTATAGAAATCGGTATAATAGTTCAACTGAAAATGGGACATCCTGCCAGCAGTCAGCCAGCCAGCCACATTTGACTATTAATGTATATGATGATAATACTTTTAGATCTAATGCATATTTCGAAAATATTACATAAATTTTATGTATGTCTAAAGTATATTCTAGAAACAGTAAAATTAAAAAAAAAATTACTTTACCAATGTCTTTTTTAAGATGTGAAATTGTGAAAATATGGAACTTGGATATTTTGATAATTTTTTAAAAATTATGAAATTTTATACAAATATTTCTAATAATTGTGATATTATAGAAAAATATTTTTTTATAGTTTTTAAATTTAAAAATGAAATTTTAAAGTCAATGACTGAAAATATTGAAAGTGGATGATAATTTATATTTTAAAGCTTTACCAATTGCTTTATAGTTCAGTCAGTCCTTGTTTAATGTGAAAACTAGGTTCTGAAAAGCATGATATTAATTATTTAATCAATGAGTGGCGCCATCTATTAATTAATAATTAAACTAGAATTTTAACTAATTTTATCTGAAGAAAAAATCTGCCTCAGCCCAGGAGAGCGAACTGGGGATCTTTGGGCTATCTTCCCAACGTCTTACCACTAGACCACCGAGAATAAAATTGATTCTCCAGACAGTTATATTAATTTAGAATTAATTTTTGTTTAGAGACATCAGACTTTGCCGATAGATCCATGAATTAGTTCTCATATAAAATTTGTTACCTGGTTTTATGTTCCTAGAATGCTTTAGTAATTGTCATCATCTAGTCATTACTATATTGTTCAATAATAGAATGAAATGAATAAAAAGCTTTACTTAAGTGTAAATTTTTATTGTAAAATATTACCTAGCAATTATATCATAGAATTTATGAGAAAAAAAATTATTTTAAAATAAAAGATATTCTTAGATTTTACAGATATGATGTCCATGATTATATTTTCTTAATGTTTATTTGTCAGTCATTTGCTAATAACAATGCTATTCATATCACATCTTGACTATACTTAACAAGGTCAGCCAGACAATAGAAGGGATAGATTAGCTGGCTTGGACCTTCAGATAATTTTTCCAATGTTGGATTTGATCCTGGGGGCCTCTGATTGAAAAGTTAAAGCATTTCCACATGGTGAATCCAACCAATTGACCTATTGAAATATAATTTCATACCATGTTCTTAGACAATATTGTGTAGCTTACATGAATTAACCTAATCATCATGCCAATTTTTCCCTTAAGTATAACAGTTATATTAATTTATAGATGTCATTAACCTAATCATCATGCCAATTTTTCCCTTAAGTATAACGGATTTTAATGATTTTAAACTGGAACACATGATTTTAAATAATTTAAACTAATTTTAGCGCCATCTCATAATCAGAAAATTTATTAATTATTTAATCAATGAGTGGCGCCATCTATTAATTAATAATTAAACTAGAATTTTAACTAATTTTATCTGAAGAAAAAATCCGCCTCAGCCAGGGATCAAACTGGGGACCTTTGGGCTACCTTCCCAACGTCTTACTGCTAGACCACCGAGGCCAACGAGCGTATTGATTCTCCAGACAGTTATATTAATTTAGAGACGTTGGACTTTGCCACTAGATCTATGAATTAGTTCTCATATAAAATTTGTTACCTGGTTTTTTTACAACTAAAAATAAAACTATAAAATTTCCAAATGTTTTCTGATTGTTATGCAGTAAACTTAAGAAATAATGTCTGTCCACGAAAGCCGCGCCTAGCTAAAGTGGATGAGTCCAAACGTGAACGGGAGAGTCGCAGTCAGTATAATGACGGATGGGAATGGTTTGGTTTCGATTTACTTTTCTTTGCATATTTCTGTTATTTGTCATCTTACTGTTTTCACTTATATTTTTCTATTTGTGATGGCTAGCACAAATCGCAACAAAGCCTAAAACATCCATGTGCGAAGCTGTCACTGGATTTGTTCAGTTAGCTCACGCATACTTGCGTTGATGGTCGTGGCTAAGCTGGACGGACAGTAGGACTTTATTCCATTTTGCTGCCTTAAAAAATTTAATTTTTTAATTAACTAATTTAGTTTTTGCTCAATTTATTAGTGAAATGACATTAAGTGAGGCAACATTAAACAAGGACCTAGTGTAATATAAGATGAAAGAATCATCTCAATAACTTCAATGAAACTAACTTATATAGTGTTTTATTTTTTTGAAAAACCAAAATCATAAAAAGTATTTTAAAATTTTAAACAAATTCTTAAATTCACACTATAAATTTAGTGATTGTGAAGAAGACATTTCTTATATATTAATTTAAACAGAACTTAGTTTCATTGAATATCTGCAATTGATTAAAAAATGCTATATACTGGTTAATATCCTATTCATTCAAATAGCTCATAATTAATTGAATATTTAGTTATATTGATAAGAGATTTATTATTTAACTGAAGTACTTATTTTCATTTTTATCATATTACTGCAACAGAAATAAGATACAATGATAATTTTTCATTAAGAAAGATCTATTCAACTACAGAATAATAGTAATTCCATTGCAAATAATGAAAATTTTTTTAAGTATCACTTCTTTTTTATTCTAAATATTGCAATTAGAAAAATTATATTAACATTTACATAAATAATATCTCACAATAGGATAATGTGTGTCAATAATAAATTAATAATTGTTGAATTTCTAGCTGTAAATGGCATAACACCTGCATTAAGAAGACGTCGAGAAAGAGATGCACGTAATAGGTCTCTTATTAAAGAACAAGAAGAAAGTGGAAGAGAGGCTGTTTACCATAGAACAAACAGTGTATCTTCTACAGGAAGTGTTGATTCAGTTAGCAGTGTTGAAGATAAACCAGTTGTTATTAATGAAAAGAAATGTAAGTTTTAAAAATTTTTCATAATAAACTGAATTAAAATATTAATTTACTATATATTAAATTTATATTATATTAAATATTTTTGAAGAAAATTTATGAATTACATGCTTGATTATTTTGTTTATATTTTTGTTAACTACTTCTTCAATCAAATTTTTTTGTCTTTCTAAATTTGTTCTATAATTATTAACCACTTATGATCAAGGATAAATAACCTGAAATCAATTTATATAACTTTTCTTCAATTATCATTATTATCATCATATTATTAATTATTTATATAATTTAAACATACAATAAATCAACTTAATAGATTTAAATGATATGATCTTTCAAGGTGTTATTTTATTTGGAATTTGAAAATTTTTTTTAAAATAATGCTTTCAAAACATCATATGAAGTATCAAATATAAAAACAATTTTAATGTTCTATCTATTGTATTATGTATTTCATAATCTTCGGTCAGAGATAAATTAATATTAAAATATAATATTTATTCAGATATATCCTTTAAATTTTCATGCTATATAATTATATAAGAATTCTTGTAAAGCTAAATATATTTGTTTTCATTAAAATAAAATAAACATTAACTAACCATCATTGCTTTTATATGTTTTTAAAATAAATATCTTAATGAACAAATGCTTTTGATCCATTTAAGTTGTCATCAGTTACACATATTATTAAAAGTACCAAACTATTACACAAAATATGTTCTATATTGATTAGTATGTACACATTTCGGTTCAAAATTTATATAGGTTATCCTTGACTTATGATGTTCGATCTTACAGTTGTTTTTATGATATTCCAAACTTGGCTGTTTTCATACATATTGACTAGAAATATTTTTCTGTTTTATTAAAAATGTAGTAAAGCAATTGTTTATCACTTTGGCACTTCAGGTTTAATTCTAAATGATTTTACACCTTGAAGACTGATTCATTTCTGAATTATTTTATAACCTTGAGGACCTCAGATCAATTCTGGTCAATTATACTATCTAATGGATTCAGTATTCCATTGTTGTTGTTCCAAAACATAATCTCACATAAGTCAAAGACAATTTGTACATCAGTTTAAATCTAAAAATAATTTATAACTTTTAATTATTACAGACAACAACTATTAATGAAATGTATAGTTGATGAAAAGCCTAAAAATTCTAAAATGTTTTTGATCGTTAAATTAGTTGTAGTAATAATTTAAAAATAAAATATTAATCTGTTTAATTATAAAATGAATATTTTATTTTATTCTTAATTTAAAATTAAACTAAAATGCTTTGTTAATAATGTTTATTTAATTTTTAATAAATAGTTTTCAAAAGATAAATACTATATTTTTTTATTTTTAAGTTCCTTCATTGGTGCAAAGGCAGCGATCTCAATTTGAGAGTCGAATAGAAGATGAAAATAGGAAGAATCAAGAGTTATCAAGATTAAAAGATGACCAGAAGACAGATAAATCATCAGTTCCGTTAATGAAACAGGGTAGTAGATCTGATATGAGTCAAACTCGTCACAGTGCAGTCCCTTATACTCGAAGTGACACAAATAAAAAGTCATGGGTACTATCTATGATGTATTCAAAAAGTCAGGATTTAGATGAACTTAAGTCTCCATCTCTGCATCCAACTGTATCCCCAACAGATAATAAAGTTAATAATTATACTACACCTTCACGACAAAAGGAGGATGATTCAGTTACTCTTCAGTTAAGAAAAGAAGGAAGTGTTCGTGATATGCAAGAAAAATTTTTGAATAAACAAGAAAATAATTTGAAATCACCAACAATAGAAAGTCGTCCAATTATTAACAGTTCTAGTGGAATAATTAGTCGTGCCAAAGAAGGTCTTGCTGCTAGTTCAAGATCAGAACAAAAGCCATTATTATCTTCAAATAGTGTCAGTTCAGTGCCAGAATTAAAAAAACCTGAAAATGATTTACAATGGGAACAATTAATCAAGACAATTAATCGCCCCTTAATTATTAATGATTTAGATTTTACTGATCTTAAAGATGATGATGATGAAAACTTCTTGAATCCACCCATTATTTGTAATGGCGGCCCTCCTCCTCCACCACCCCCTCTAGGCTCTGGCCCTCCACCTCCTCCATTACCACCAGGAATTGGTCCACCTCCACCTCCACCACCTATGTCATCAATACCAAGGTTTGGTGCACCACCACCACCTCCATCTTTTTTTAATAGCGGACCTCCAAATCCTCCCAATGTTCCTTCATGGTGCAAAAGAAATCAATCTCAAGTTGAGTCTCAGCCAATAAATCAAAATAAAACAATACCAAAAACCAAAAAGACTGTTAAATTATTTTGGAGAGAAATAAAAGAAGATCCTAATTTATTGAAAAGAGCAGGTAAACATAAAACAATATGGGATGAATTAAAACCTGTTCAAGTTGACACTCAGAAGTTAGAACATTTATTTGAAAATAGGGCCAAAGATATTATGAATAAGGTATGAACAGCTGTTTTCAAAATATTTTTAATAATTAATTTTTATGATTTTTTTTCTATCAGATTCCTATAAAAAAATTACCGGTATATAAAATTGTTTAGATTTCTTTAAAAAATGAAATGATGATGCAGTCAATAGTCTATAATTCAAACATTCTCAGAATGGCATATAATAGATAATTTTTTTATTTATGATTAGTCTTTTGATTTTTCTATTTAATATTTTTAAATTATTTTGATAATGCTCCTCGAAAACATCAAAATTTGGTTATGCAATAAATTGAGTATATCAAAGGATAAGTTATCTGTAAAATATAAACAGATTATAGGTTATTGACTGTATTTTAAAATTAATTATTTATAAAAATTACTATATATATGATATAATTTAAATTAATTGCATGTAAGCTTTAAAAGCATTAAATTTTCTAATTAAATTGCACACTTCTTTATTTTCTATCTTTATATGCTGTTGATATAATAAGTGTCAAATCTTTTACTTCTGCTAACTAAATATTTACAATATGCAATTTAAGCATTTATGATGAGCATGAATAAATTATTTTTTCTTCTCTGCTACTGAAACTGGTTTGGCCACTTGGAATCATCAGGAGGTAAGCAAAAGTTTAATATTTAGATTTATTTAATTTAATTTGAACTATGCAAGTATGAAATTTAACTTTACTTCTGTATCATTTATTAATTTCTTCTTTGAAAATATTTCTAACTTAAAACTTAGGTACAGTAATTAATCTGTAAATTGATTGTCGATAGTGTTATTCTATAACTCACTTTCAATGTTGTTCCTTTTCAACCTTATATTTTTTTTTATTTAAAAGAGTCAAAATATTACACATAATAAAAGTTTACTATAATGATTTCTTAAAATATTATTATACAGATTTCTTTCCAATTGCACAATTTTAACATTTTTCAGATTATGTTGTCATTCAAATTTAAATTTTGGATAAAATATTAAAATATTCTTTCTAATTGGCTTATAGAAAATACAATAGTGTAGTACAGTACTTCTTAAACTATGGGCTGCGACCCCATTTGGGGTCATGAAGCAAAATGCTGGGGTCACTAAAATTAAATTCAAACACTTGAATTTCAGTTTATACGTAATTTCACAAATGCACAATATTTAACCTATGACAATGTATGTATTTCCAGTGTAGTTGGTTAATTGTGTTCATCTTAATAAATATATAAATGATTTATGTATTTATATGCTTTATTTCATATTTAATACCTTGGATTGTGAAAAATCTTGTGATAAAAAATGGGATCATGAATGAAAAAAGTTTAAGAAGCACTGATGTAGTAGAATCTATTTATCTATTTATTGCAACCTTTTGCCATTTAGTATGATCACAATGACAACAGAAAAGCATCGAGTAACTTTTAAATTTTCAATGAATTTAAAAATTTTGTTTAAAAATTTAACTTGATTGATGAATAATTTTATCTGCCATTAGTCTCAAGATGACTAAATACTTACAGGTTAATCACTGTATTTTACATTTATTTTTGTATTTATTATGAATATGCCTCATAATATCCTGGAAAATAATGTATATAAAATTGAATTTTAAAATGATCAGCATAAGGCACAGAATACGCTTTTTATACATGAATATAAAGTTTTAATTTTTATAATTTTAATCAAAACATTAAAAATTTTAATACAAGTAATTCTCAGTTTTACAAATTAATTCATTCTTGGAATGAGCTTGTAAAGTAAGAACTCTTAAATTAAGAATAGACATATTGTTAAAATTAGAGATTCTGTTCTCAACAATGCAATTTGATCATAATAAATTAAATGAATGCCAACCAAATCAATAGTTTATAATTAAATAATGCATTATTTAATTATAAATCTATTATTTAACAAAATAAAAATCTAAAGAAATGAAAACATAGCCTTTAAAAATTAAGAAAACTACACTAGCAATAAAATTATTTGTATAATATAAATATTTAAGAATTTTTATTCTTCATTATTATTGACAATAAGTAGATGAGTTTTAATACAGATGAATTATTATTCTTAGACAAAATCCAAGGATAGAAGTTATTTATATAATATGCCAATAAAATCAGAGAGCACTTCTTGGCCACCATGATTTGAAATGCCTTTTCGTGAATGTTTAGCATTTATTTAATGCAATTAATGCTCATATTTTTGATTTTTTTATACTTTATATTTTAGAAGAACTTGCAAATCTGGGAACTCATAAACTGAGAAATATATGAATTCCCAAAAAGATATTCTCAAGCTGATGGAAGATTGCAAATTAATAATATTTTTATTACATGTATTTTCTTGATAAATGTACCATTTTTTTAATATGAAGTCTTGTCAGATAATTACAGAAAAGTTACTGAAAATCCTTGTAACATTTATTCCTATATATGTAAAATCTGTAAAATTTGTAATCCTGTAAATTAAAATTTAATATGCATTTAAAAAATTGTTCTATTATTTTAAATATTCAGTTATATTGTTCTAATTTATTCTGTTGCATTGATGATGGGCTGTAATGCCTGAAAGTACTTTGCTATTAATTAAAAGTTAATTTGGGTTCATTTTGAAGTTGTTTTATTATTTGTAATTCTTGCCTTAGAACTGAACTTGAACTTATATTTCAGAAATTACAATATAATATACTATAATATCCAATTAATGGCATATATTATACAAGACAATGTGTTTACAATGTACAAAATTTAGAAACTGAGTTAGATAATAAGTTTTTAGGTAATTTATGCAAGTCTATAAGAATAAATTTTTTCTTAACATATTTCTGAGGCTATAACTATTGAAAACCTGAATATTATATTAACAATTCACAAGAGATAGATAAAATTCTATACCTCAATTTTTATATCAACATTTAATAAATAATAATATTTTGATTATATAAATATATTAAATTTTAATGCATAACTGAATTATATATAAATACTATAAGATGCAATATTAAATTTAATAATAATTGACATTTCATTGTTATATAAGATATATAATATAAACAAAGCTTCAGACAAATCAAATTTAACCACAAAGGCAGTTTTAATTATGTCATCTTAAATCAATATAACACTCATCAAAATTTTAAGCATAATTAACATATATTAAATTGCATATTGAAATATTTTCAGAAAGTTCAAGAAGGAGGGAAGAAAAATGAAATAATTGTACTTGATGCAAAAAGATCAAATGCAATTAATATCGGAATGACTAAACTACCACCACCAAGAACAATCAAAACAGCAATATTAAAAATGGACAGCACTATCATGAACAGGGAAGGAATAGAGGTAATCCATTACAATTAACATTTATTCAATATTCAAAATTATAAATCATTCAATAAATTTAATTTTCCAGTTTATACCTCCTATACTGAATGAGAATCATATCTGTCTCTTTATTAATAAGAGATACAAATTATAAAAATACATACTCTAAGTAATTGTTCATGTTCCTACGGAAAGATATATTCTATAGTTTATAATTTATAGTATTGATGTTAATTCTAAATTATCAAATTTATTTAGAAAATTTTAACCACTATGATGCCATCAGAAGATGAGAAAACCAAAATTACAGAAGCTCAGATGGCAAATCCTGAAGTGCCCTTGGGTTCAGCGGAACAGTTTCTGTTAACGCTATCATCAATTAGTGAATTAGAAGCTAGACTCCGACTCTGGGCGTTTAGGTTAGATTACGAAACAGTGGAGAAAGTGAGTGAATACATAAAAAAATTAAAATAATTTAAAATTAAAAAGTGAAATTATTTTTGTTATTTTATTTTAGGAAGTTGCTGATCCACTAATGGACTTAAAGCAAGCCATTCGTGAATTAGAAACAAATGAAACATTTCGAGTCATTTTATCAATATTAAGATCAATAGGAAATTTCCTGAATGGTGTTGAGGTAAGGTAAAATAAACTAGAATCCTGATTTGTATCAGTTATGTCCCTGAAAAGCATAATGCAAAGTGAAAGGATGCAAACTGTACATTAGTATTTAAATAGATTCTTATGGAAAAAAGATTCTTATATTACATATTGAAATTTTTTAATCTGTTTTAGCAGTGAAATGAAAATAATTAATTCTTTATTTTGAAAAAATGCAATTAGTAAACAATTTATTAACCTTTTAAAAGATAATAGATAAATCTTCATTCTCTAGAAACATTAAACTCAAGCACTATAAGCAGTAACTAGATTTATTACAGATACTCTTCAGCTTTCAAACATTTTAAATTCAAAAATATTTATATTTGTCGTTCTAGTCATTAGGTAATGACTAGAACGACAAATATAAATATTTTCGAATTTAAAATGTTTGGAAGCTGAAGAGGATCTGTAATAGATCGAAAACATTTCTTTTCCTAAAATAAATCTAGTTACTGCTTATAGTGCTTGAGTTTAATGTTTCTAGTGTTGAAAGCAGAGTTAGTCAAGTAATGTATCCTCATTCTCTAAGTTTACTTTTGTTTGTATTTCATTTCAATTTTCATTTGCTGATTTCTCTGTTTTTGTTTTTTGAAAAATATTCTTTCCTTCCTTTATTTTTAAAAATTGTTACAAAAATTATCCACCATGTTGTTATACATCCATTTCCTAATTTACACAAATAATATTTTATGTCACTCAGATTTTACATAAATCAGAAAAATAATTTTTTAATAAAAATTTGGAATCAAAAACTCTCAAGTCTAAGTGAGATACAGTAATTGCACTTATTCAACATTATGCTATCATATTGTTCCTTGACTGAAAAGAAAATAATATTGTATGGAATAATATCATACCAGTAGTAAAATATTATGAGAGTTGTATGGGCCACCCCCAAGAAAATTTTATTCTGTTTACAGCTAAAACAATAATACTTGCACTGATGAATCTAATAATAAAAATTCATTTTTATTAATAACTTAAACTTACCTAAAATAATTTTTTCTTACTTTTGCCTTCGCAAAATGATTTTTAATTTCTTTTATGTTAATTTTCTTTTCTCAATTCTGTCGGTAAAACATGGGCCCCCTTCTAGTTTGGGTCCTGGTGCAGTGGCATTGCTTGCACCATTGTAGCTATGCCACTGTAACCTATAAATACTATAGATATTTATGATTTATTCATTCATTTTTCAGATATAAAGTTATGAATATTTTATGTAATGTTGAATTTATGTAAGTTGAGTATTACATAAATCGGGAAGAGGCTGTATTAGGGTGGATTCACACTACATCCGACTTGAGAGTTGGCCCCCACGTGTAGTCGTGTTTCTATAGCAACCGACTCGACTGATCCAACTAGGCATCGGAGTTGGACTGATTCGAAAAGTTGAATATTTCAAAATTGAGGCTGAACAGTCGGATAGCAGCCACCAATAAGAAACTTCCATATTAAAAGACGTCGCTGCTATGTAATTATTTAGTTTAATGCTTTTATTTTCGCAGACAAGTTTTTTTAATAAATTTACGTTATACCGATTATCACATAACTTCCTGGATGGAACATTTCGATAACTCTTCGTATTCTTATACATTCATTTAATTGATATAACAGACATTAATAAACTTCAATGATTTATATGATTATAATCAAAACTACATTTCTTCAACATCAATAATGTAGATTTTGAAACTATCTCAAATAATGTATCATCATTGAATCTTTTTGCCATTTTGTTTTAAAGTTAAATGGTAACTATATAACAGCTATCTTGATTAGTTGAGTTTGGGTTACTTTAAGAGACAATTTGATTGGCTACGAGTAGTTGGCTGCTGCCGTATGTGAATGCTACAGCTGACAGTTGGACAAATCATTCACGATTACAAGTCGGGTCTAATTCTCGATTCAGATGCAGTGTGAAGCCGCCCTTATATGGAATACTCTCGTTTCTAGTGTATCCAAGAAATTAACACTAAATTATTTATGTAGTTTGTTAGTACATAAATCTTCTAAAAATCATAAAAATATCATTATCATTGTTTAAAATCAGATATGCAACAGATTTCAATTTCAAAGATCAGAGAAAGAAATAAAACACAAAATAACTATTGTACTATTTAATGCTAAATAAGTGAAATAAAATATAAATATTTTGCATATATTATACTAATATGCATAAATATACAGATATGCTGTTTGCAATTTCAAATTTTAATGATGCAAATCAATTACTTAGTATATTTTACAAACAACATTTATTAGGGTTCTAATACATTTATTGATTTGACAATACTATGAACTTTATGAAATATTTTATTCTATAATTTAACAGAATCAAATATTTTTGATATACAGTAATAGTTCAAAATAAATAAAATTAAGATTATCTCAAATGCTTGAAAACCTCTAACTTTATGGAATATATCTCACAATAAAATTCAGTTTGAAATACATGATTTATCATTGATACAACATATTATAAAAAGTAACTAGGGGTATGCAAATAAATCAATAAGATTCTCTTTTATATGGAATGCAAAAAATTCTTTCAAGTTTTTTTTAAAATTACGATTGCTTCTTTATTTCAGAATCATATTGTCTTTTCAGAAATGGATCAATTGCTGTTTATTCTTCTGTTCTATATAACACAATACTAAATCTAGAGCAACTAGTGGTGCAAAACAATAAAAACAATGCCTATAGCTATTATTGTCAATCAATAAGTTAATATGCATAGAAAAATCTTGTCTGAAAGCCATGTACATATAATGATACACTTTAAGTAAATTCAGTTCTGTAAACAATACAGAAAATGATCTTGATTACACAGCATATTGCCTCAGACTAAATGAAATTTCAAACAAGCAGGATTCAACTATCAAATTTATATCATACATATTTATTTATTTTAAAAATATGAATACAATAATGAATGAAAATCTCTTTTATTTTGAGTTATAAAAGTAACAATTTTAAGCATTTAAAATATCTATAATCGACAATACATTTTAAATTTGATAAAGATTTTTACTTCCAGATTAATACCTAAAATGAAAATTAATGTATTTTATTTGATTTTTAAATACAAAATTTGAAAAGAGCAGTTTAGACATTCAAAACATTTTTGCCTACAACAAAACATCTTAAATTCTGCTTTTCTTTATCATTATTTTAAAAAAACTAGTTAATTTAGTAAACCCTTCTTGAAGCTCTAATGATGAGAGTTTTCCATCGTTATAGAAATTGAGGACTGAGTTTGTGGTTCAAACTCATCACCAATATCTATAACAATGGGAATCCCTCCTTATTAGAGGTTTAAGAAAAACCTAGTAGTTACTTAACTATGTACCATTATTTATATTTAATTCTAAATTAATTTAAAGCTTTTTATTTAAAAGAAAATCCAGATTAAAATACTTTTTCTCTTTCAAAAAACTTACAAAACAATAATAAAAGTGTAAAATTAAAATTTAGTTGGATATTTATATTTTGGTTATAACAGGAATATTCATCATCTATATCAGGGATGCACAAATCGTGGCCCTCTGTTGATATGTTGGCGGCCTGCCTCACCATATGTTATTTTAACAAGTCATACAGTCAATGAAATATTATTTGTAGTTTTGAACCATGCATTTTCAAATAATATTTTTTTTGATGTGAAATTATTTTTACAGTGGCTAGATGATAATGTTTTTAAACAATAAGGAAAAAATAATAAACATTTTTTTATTTTTACTATATTTATGTATGTGAAAAAATATAATTTAAAAAAATTGTACATGCGCACAAAGTAGCACTGATGCTTAACAAATGAAAATTTAGAATCAATCTTGTGTTTGGCTATTACAAATGTCGAATCTAATACAAAAAATTGTTAAAAATCAATGCAATACCATGAATCGAATTAAAAATTCTTTGCTTACTTTTGATTATGTTGCTTTATGACATAATTAATAAACATGATATGATATATAACTTTCGTAGCCCTCCTATAAGCCATAGTGAATCAATGCAGTCCTTGGTTTTAACAAGTCTGTGCATCCCTTATCTATATTAACCAAAATTAAAACTAAATTAGATATTTATAATATTTATTTAAAAATATTATTCAAATAATTTTCAATATTTAATAATTTCTTATTATTTTAAAGGTAAAAGGATTTCAAATTGATTATTTAGCAAAAGTACCAGAAGTAAAGGATACAGTTCATAAACATTCACTTTTGCATCATCTCTGTCACATAGTTATGGAAAAATATCCCAAATCCAGTGATCTGTATTCTGAAATCGGTTCTGTTACGAGATCATCCAAAGTAATTAGCATTTTCTTCCTGTTTTTTTAAATTTGTCTTTTATATTATATTTAAAAACTTTTTAAAGAATTGTTGTTCCAATATAAAGATTTGTATTATAGATATCTGTAATTGATTTTGTTAAAAAAATTTAGGTAGATTATGATGAAGTAACTCACAATTTAACTAAAATGGAAACAGAATGCAAAGCATCCTGGGATTATCTTAAAGTCATTGCTAAACATGATGGCTCAACATCAATGAAAGTGAGGTATGTTTTGTATAGTAATATTTAATATTTCAAAATAAATATAAAACTAAAATAGAATTATGACTGAAATAATAATCATCAGTTGCTGACTATGCATTTCAGCATTCAGCCATTTCTCTCTTCAAATTCTCTTCTTTATATAAGTTCTGGCACCTTATTTATATTAATCTATAAACTTATCAAATACTTTGTTATGGGTTCTAAAGTATCATCCATAGGTTTCCCTTTATCAAGAATAGCCATTTTGTATAACTTCCTAAGCAGTTTGTTTTCATCTATTCTATAAACTTATCAAATACTTTGTTATGGGTTCTAAAGTATCATCCATAGGTTTCCCTTTATCAATAATAGCCATTTTGTATAACTTCTTAAGCAGTTTGTTTTCATCCATTCTATGTGATCTTATCATAGTCTTCTTGGCTTATTCAAAAATGCTGCTGACATGGTTTTCTAATCTTGTCAAATATTATCTTGCTCTTGATTGTATATATTTATCCTTGATATTAATAGCTTCATATTAGCAATCTCCAATTTATCAATGTTGTGGTTGGACTGACATGGTTTTCTAATCTTGTCAAATATTATCTTGCTCTTGATTGTATATATTTATCCCTGATATTAATAGCTTCATATTAGCAATCTTCAATTTATCAATGTTGTGGTTGGGCTAGTTCATATTTTTCTACTGTATACAGAACTTTCCATTATTCTATGAATAATTAATTTTTATACTTTGTTCTTTTTTTATTGAATATATCTTATCAGTAAACATCACCAAAAACATTTGATTTATGATGATTAATATTTTATACTTTTTAGTGAAATGGTAAAATGTTAATTTTGTAATAGTTTGATTGACATGTGTAATTTTTTTTAATTGATATAAGGTTAGCAACCATATATCAATTACAAAAAATCACAGCAAAAGGTTACACAATTACAACAGTTACAAAAAATCACAACAAAAAAATCAACAACAATTATAAAAAATCACAATGAAAGGTTAGCAATCTAAAACTTGCCAGTTTTAGCTTGCTAACCTTTTGTTGTGATTTGTTAATAAGGTGATGTGAAATGTTGAATTTCTTTGGAACATTCAAATCATTTTATGCTGAACTTTTGTTGTGATTTGTTAATAAGGTGATGTGAAATGTTGAATTTCTTTGGAACATTCAAAAATGCTTTCTTTGGAGAGGAGATTTTGGAGGGCAGATTTTGCAAAAATGCTTTGTAATTTATAATATTGATATGCTTTTGAAAGCAATAAATCTTTTCTTACTTGTGAACTTGGTATGCATAAACTTGTGCAGCAGCATAAGTAAGAGGATTATCTTTTTAAATGTTTTTTGATAATTTTTCTGTTCATAATCTGGTCTTATATTGCAAATACAAATTTAACACCATAAACAAACCAATCATTTGATGTTTACTTATCAGTTCTATGGCTGATCTAGATTGGTATTCTAATGGAGATTTACTGAATACAAGACTACAATTTTTGTAATGGATTGATAAAGCATAATAAAGAAAGCAGCTGTGATGTTTTTTTATCATGCTTTTTCAACTTAATGTTATATCAGAATACCGGTAATTATTTTATTTATAAATATGTATTTTTTTTGTAAAATTATGAACTCATTTTGGCAATATAAATTAATAATTTTTTGGATAAATTTTTTACTTTCCTTATATTTTAAATAATAATTATATATGATAATGATCATCATCATATTATTATTATTATTATTATTATTATCAATTATTTCTTTCACAATCCTACATCTATTACTTAAATAATTGATAAAAATGATCACATATTGAAAATTATACACAGTAGTTCTTTGTTAGTTATATTTTTTAAGAATCTATTACTATTTACAATATTTAAAGAAGTATTCTAGGAAATAATTGTTTTATTTTAGCAGATTTAAAAAATTATTTGCAATTTAAAATATTTGTTTTTCTTATTCTTACTAATGGTAAAATAAAATTTCCATTTAAACATTAAATTCATTTAATTAAATAATTAAAATTTATGGATTCAATTTGAGCTATTATTACTGATTGACACTTAATTTTCCATACATATTGGACAATATCAATCTCTTATTTATTTTTGTAGAATTATTCTTATAAAATTCAATACGATTATGTACTAATTATCTTTAAGATGGTAAAAAGGCAGATAAATTGAAGAATGAATAAAATAAAATTGATTTTTAGTAATATTAATCTTCTTCAAGTTTTTTTGAATGAAAATTCTTTATTAATTGTATATTATTTCTATAGAATGTCAGAATTTTTGGCAGACTGTGCAGAAAGAATTATTGTTCTTAGTGTTATTCACAGAAGAATAATAAATAGGTATGGTTAGGTTTAAAAATATAATATACAGAAATATTTTTTAGATATTCAACTTAAAAAATGGATTTTCAGATTCCAAAAGTTCTTAGTATTTATGGGTTGCCCAACACACATCATTCATGACATGAAAGTTCAACAGATATGCAAGATAATCAGTGAATTTGCATTGGAGTATAGAACTACCAGAGAACGAGTATTACAGCAGCTAGAGAAGAAAGCAAATCATAGAGAAAGAAATAAAACAAGAGGAAAAATGATAACTGATGTAAGTCTGTTAAAGATATTTTTCCCATTTTAAAATACAACAAGCAAAAAATAAATTTTTAAATTTCAATGAAGCAATACTTGGTAGAAAAAAATACAATCCAGAGCTGTCTTCAGATAGAGTATAAATTATAAAATTGCATTCAATTACACAAATACAGTGTAACCTTGTTATCTTGAACCTCTCTATCTCGAAATCCTTAATATGTGGAAAAAAATTTTTCCATGCACTTTCAGCATTAAACCAATGTAAATTCAATAGTTATCTCAAAGTATTTTCTTCAAAAATTTTGCAATCTCAAATTAGTTTATAATTTTTGTGCTAGAGAAATTAAAAATACTTAGGAATTTTCCCTTGCTTTTGGAGTCTAAACAAAGGATTTAAGTTTAACAAAAGAATGTAAATGTGCTACCGATAACCAGAATAGGAACTTTTTTGTGCATGCTCGGAATACTGAACATGCCATACAGTAGATTCGTTTTCTAAGTTTCATTTCTAACTGTTGATAGGTTTTTTGTCAATATGATCATGTTTATTTCAGTGATATTTTCAACCTTTGTTTATAAGATGCAGGAATATTTAGACACTAATTTTCATGGAAAAAAGAGTGTCCTATATAACATTAAAAACTACGGTATGTATTATTGACATAAAAATCTTTATTTAAAATTGAACCTTGATATCTCAAAAACTCTATATCAATTTTTTTTGGTTCCTGTGAGATTCAAGATATCGAGATTCTACTGTTTGTGCATAATATATGAGAATAACTGCATATTCAAATATATAAATATATTTGAATACAATTATTCTCATCTCAATTGATTTGAATAGATAAATATTTAAAAATCAGATTCAACTTAAGATTAGGTGTAAATTTTTAATATATTGAATTCATTACATTTTAAACAAATTAGAGTTTTTATAATTATTTTAAATCTGTTGTTATATTTTTAAACTCATACAGACCGAAAGATTCCGAACAAAAGAACAGCAAGCAGACCACGAGTTACGGCAGTTACTCGGTAATGGTAATATTGATGGAGAAGATCAAAAGTTCCAAAAATGGGGAACTGTTCCAGGCATAAGAGGTCGTCCAAAAGTATCACCCAGTAAGCAAAGTTTTTATCAAAAATTTTAACAAATAAATTAATGAAATTAAAACTATTAAACATTAACTAAAATGTTATCAAACATAAGATCTTTTATCTTATGTTTCATGATTTTTCATTATCAATAAAAATATTTATTGATAATGAAAAATCAAAAATACACAGATAGTTTTTTAATTATTATACAGGATGTTTATTAAAACATTAGAAATAATTAAGGAATTGATACAGGAGCTCAAAAAAAAGTTTGTGTGTTTTGATTTAGAGCTTTTTTAAAAAATTTTGACATCATTCCAATATATTTTATTTCTTTTTCATTATATACTTTTATTATTAAGTAAAAATTAAATTTGTAGACATTAAACACATGCTTTTTAAATATTATAAATAAAATATTCCATATATAAATATATTATCTGTCTGCCTAACTTCAATATAAAAAATATTTATATTGAGAAGGATTATTTAGTTTAATTGAAAATATTTCACAGATAAAAGAATTCTGTTTGTATCTATTGTGTGAACTTTTGGAATTAAAATCTACAAAACGAAAAAGACACATACATATACGCAAAAATCTATATTTTATAAGTTACCATGTATAACATACATGGTATTCTTATTATACTATATATACAGTAAAATAATATTTCTTTTATATATATAATTGTCTATACAATTAAATATGAATTAAAATATTTAATTGTTACTGTGATCATTTATTTTAATCCATCAAATCATAGCTATAAATAATGGATAGTTAAAGCCAATGAACTAGATACAAAATTTAATCGTGATACTTTAAGATAATCAATTTTTTATATTTAATTTTGTATTTTTCTTGATTCTTATCATTGTTCTTTATAATTAACATCATTTTTGACAATTAATTAATTACAAATTTTTTTTTAAATAATGATGTAACTGATCTTACTGCTTTTATTTAGAATTTTCATTAACTTTCCAGTCAGTTCATAAAATAGCACTATTGTCTGGGTTTTGAATCAATATGATTTATTAAATTTGTAATTCCAGAACATCTGTGTAGTTAAAATACAGTAGGGGTGTTTCCAATTAATGGTAATATTTATATAGTATAAGTAATATTACCATTAATCTTAATAATTTTATATTATTATAAAATTTCTTGTCTATAAATTATATTAATTATTAAAACTTCGCAATCATAATAATTATTTTCATTATAATTAATATCCGAAGAAAATGCTTTTTTATTTTATATATTATTATATTTTATTTATGGAAAGTTTTGTAAATTATTTACACATTTGTTAAATAATAAAACAAGTAATTAATGCAATTATTCATTTCATGTTATAATTAAACAAAATAATCAATAGTTTAATGTAATTAACTTTCTTGTTATTTAATGATTAAGTTACTTGTGTCCAGAGTCACACATGACTCTTAATTCATTTAATACCATATTACTCTTATTTCATATACAATGGACTTATATACAACGCGGATGATACGTTCCGCATTATAGGAAATCGCCTTATACGAGACAGGCATTATCAGACGATTTTATGCAAATTTAAACTTGTCTCTGAGTTTCAACACTGATCGCATACTGCTAATGAGATGTGCTTTAGTTTCAAATATGACTTTATTGTGTGCAGAGTGTTAATTAACTTGTTTTAAAGAAATTTTCTTTTAATAAAGAAAAAACAAAACAGAATACAGGTAACTAAATTTTAAAAAATATTATACACAGGTAGACTCCATATAACACGGACTCCGAAAACGCAGATTTGTATAACCCGACGGAAAAGTTGTTAAAGTTTCATAGAAAGGAAATTAAACATCGTTTGGTTTTTATTACAATCAACGGATTATTATGAGTAACAGATAAGTAACGTTGGATAAAAAATTATCCTACGCGTTATAGAGACTTTTATAGTGTTGTATGAGTACTAATAAAAAAAATGAATATTAGCCGAAAAAATTTCCAATAGTATTTATACAACACTAAACGAATTCGCGTTATAGGAGAGTGCGTTATACGAGACAGTTTATAGCACTGTATGAGTATTAGCTGCAATTTATTCGTTGCGTTATAGGAGAGCGCGTTATATGGGATTGTTTATAGCGTTGTATGAGTACTAGCTGTAATTTTTTCGTCGTGTTTTACAGGATCGCGTTATAGGAGAGCGCGTTATATGGGATTGTTTATAGCGTTGTATGAGTACTAGCTGCAATTTTTTCGTCGTGTTTTACAGTTTACTGAATAGCGCTTTCAATTTATTTACTATAAATTATTTATGAAATTTTAAAAGGATTTTTAGAACTATAATTGCTTACCAATTTTCTGAATAAGTGTCCATTTTTAAAACTGGAAATTATTTTATTATATTCATCCTCTGTTCGTTATTTTGTTAGTTTAAAGTTATATTTGGTAATTAATAACAAATCCAATTTTCGAAGTCTGACAGTATTAGTTTTAGTATAATTGTTTTAGATTTATTTAAATATAAATACTGTACACTGAAAATGAAGAATATTTAATTGAAAATAGATTCTGTTCCAGCAATAACAGCTTAATAAACAGTTTATTTTTTATGTTTCACATTTTATTATTTTTTTCAAAATTATATATAATGATTTCGAAATATAAAAAAAAAATAATAATATATAGCGGTGATATGTATGATTAATTATACTTAGAAAAAGTACTATCTATCTCTTTTTAACGACAGAAATTATTCACCAAGTCTCTCAGTGCATATTCGGCACACAGGAAAAGATAAAGAGAATTTGTTTAAATCAGTTGTTTATTTCCAAATTACAGTAAATGTTTAAATTATCAAAATTAAAAGCTTTTTTTTTTTTAAACATTTTTTTAAACATTTTGATAATTTAAACATTTACTGTAATTTGGAAATAAACAACTGATTTAAACAAATTCTCTTTATCTTTTCCTGTGTGCCGAATATGCACTGAGAGACCTTGGTGAATAATTCTGTCGTTAAAAAGAGATAGATAGTACTTTTTCTAAGTATAATTAATAAAAAAAAAGATGATAAATATTTGTAAATTTTATTTATAGCATTATCTATCTTTTAAATTTTGTATCCGCTTTTCTTTATGATTCTTTAAGTATAAGAGTTAATGTTTTCACTTCTGTTTTTGAAACAACAGTGAAAACATTACATCTATTGATCAATCAATAAAATATCTGTTGATTGATAAATAGACGTTTTGTTGATTAATGATTGTAAATAATTGCATACACGTTTATAATTTGAATTATTCTTAGTATCATCATCAGCAGCACTATTCTTTATATGTATTTTTATTTTTAATGTGCATTTTATCTGTTAGATTTTATAATTCTTTCTTTAACCATAATTTTAGTTAACAAATTTGTTGATTTATTTATCATAATTACGTTACTGTATAAGAGAAAATTAGTTTGAGTAGGACAGACGACTTAATTTTCTCATTTATAGTCTCTCGTGTCTGTTTAACATCTAATATCTCTTTTTAAACATGCAAAGAGAAAATAAATGGTTTTATAAAAACATTTTATTATTTTTTCGAAATCATATAATGATTTTTACACAACATCTGTTATCTCTTTGGCATCCCAAGCAGCTGTTTATTTTGTTTGTTCTTTAAATCTGCTATGTTTCAGTTCTTTTAATTCAAAATCAAATTGAGTAATTTATTCGCATTTAAACATTTAAAACTTCCATTTTCCTTTTTAATAATACAATATTTTTACATACATTTATTGTAGTAGCATGTGATGCTTAAAAGATGACGTGAGAGAATTGTCTCGTCATCTTTTAAGCACCACATGTTACCACAATAAATATTGAAGATTTACAGGGAAAATTTATTTTAATACGTAGCTAAAATTACGGATAATTCTAAAACATTTCTATCTTTGAATTATTCTATTAAAATATTTTATTTTTAATATTATAAAAGTAGAAATAAAAAATACAACAAAAATGATAATGCATTTTCAAGATTGCATCAGCAGATTTTAGTATACAAAGAGAAGTATATCAGGAATCAATAATTCTCTGATCACTGCCAATGAATAGAGTTTTAACAACATTAGCAGATTATCTTCAGGATGAGGACATTAAAATCAACTGTAGAGTATATTAATTTTAATAACAATTTTTATTTTTCTTCTTATTAGCAGATAATAGAAAACAATGAAAGTAGCATTATGATAAATATAATAAAAGTAATTTCCATTATAATAGGAATTTGATAGGATTAAAAAAATAAGATATCACATTAGCTGAAACCATTATTATTTATTTAATTATATTAGACATAAATATTATTATCCGAAAACAGTTTTGTAATTTTATTTCATTTAGAAATTTTTTCGTATTATTTCAGAAATGAAATACATTAGATAAAAATAATAAAAATGGTTTCTGCGTAAAATTAATTGGAAGTTACTTATTCTTGTCTTATTAAAATTAAAAATAAAATAACGTAATTAAATGGAACGATTGAAAAATAAAATAGTAATTAAATTAATAATAATTTATTTTATATAGTAAAAATGCTAAAGTTATTATTGTTTATTTTTAATTAATACAATGTTGATTTTATAATGCTTGATTAACGTTAACTTAAAAAATAATAATAAAAGGAAGTTAAAACGTCGAAAAAGGAAGTTATATAAAAGTACATTCTTTCATGTATGTTCTTTTTACATGAAGTTATGTACAACTTTCATGTAAAAGAAAGTTAAAACGTTGAAAATGTTATCGACTCTACAGTACATTAAAATGTTAGAATGCTCATATCAAATAAATGTATAAAAATAATTATATTTATAGTACTATATATATATATATCTAGGGGCTTTCAGAGAAAATGCGAGACCCAGGGCAACTAATAGTTTTGAGGCTCTTCAAAAAAGAAAAAAAGGACAAAATTGACAAATATACAGTGGTAAGTGTATAAGAAAAGCGGAAACATTGATAGAGAAATTCAAATTTTGACATACAATAAAGCTCGAACAGTATTAAAAACTATACAAATATATTTTTTCTAACATGTTGAGTAATAACTTGAGGCCCCTAAAATCGTGAGGCTCCGGGCAGCTGTTCTTCTTGCTATCCTCTGATAGCCACTGTATATATATATATATATATATATATATACATTATCAGCCCACAAAAGCTGCGCCTAGCTAAGGTGGATGAGTCCAAACGCGAAAGGGAGAGTCGCAGTCGGTATAATGAGGTATAAAAATTATTGAATTAATATTATATTAAGTTCTGTTAAATATACTATTTCCAACGTCGAAACTAATCATTTAGCATTCGACATTACAATAAACTTGAATTCAACTTCAGTTATCTTGCGTTTGAAAACATCCATGTGCGAAGTTGTCATCCCTATTTTGTCACTGGACTCGTTCAGTTAGCGCACGCGTACTTGCGTCGATGGTCACGGCTACGCTGGACAGGCAGTACACAGTACACACAGTCCGTAAAATCATGGTGCACTTTTGATTTGTCACAGGAAATCAACGAAACAAGATAGAAATGTGAAATCTTCACCGAATAAAAGGAAAACTCTCCAAGTTTCATACCTATTCAGTGCAGTTCGATGTGGCTTCCATTTGTTGCCCTACACACATCTAAACCATATTCAAGTTCTTCCCACACACGGTTAAGGACGTCTGGTGTAACAGAGTGAATAACGTCTGTGATTCTCTGTTTTAAATGATTAATGTCATTGATACATTCGCTGTACACATGTTGCTTCACATAGCCCCACAAGTAAAAGTCTAAGGGCGTCAGATCTGAGGATCGTGGTGGCCATGGCTTGACAACTACACACATCTAAACGATATTCAAGTTCTTCCCACACACGGTTAAGGACGTCTGGTGTAATAGAGTGAATAACGTCTGTGATTCTCTGTTTTAAATCATTAATGTCATTGATACATTCGCTGTACACATGTTGCTTCACATAGCCCCACAAGTAAAAGTCTAAGGGCGTCAGATCCGAGGATCGTGGTGGCCATGGCTTGACAGACCACCCAGACAGGCCGTGGTGTTGCGTCATCACCTGTGTGGGCACACGCTTGCACATCATACTACGGAAACTTGGAGAGTTTTACTTATATTCGGTGAAGATTTCACATTTCTATCTTGTTTCGTTGATTTCCTGTGACCGGTCAAAAGTGCACCATGACCTTACGGACACACTGTATATACTGTATCATATTCAATGCTTTTAAATAATAATAAATTAACAAAAAAATGTTGATAAAGTATAGTACTGTGCTAATAAATTTGAATGTAAACAAACATTGTGATTTTACTTTATCTATAAAATATTCATATGATTTATGTTATGATTACGAATTTTCTTTTTTTTTTTATGAATAGAAACGAATTTAAAATTCTCTGTTAATTAAATGAAACAATAGATTTATTATTTCAAATAGCTTAATTATTTGAAACAATAGATAGTTAATACAAAACAATAAATTTATTTGACTTAAGAAGTACGTTCAGGAAAATAGAATTCTAATTATTTGATTCCTTCAATTGCCTTCTTTAAATATTTGTAGAGGATTATTGTTAGTGATTTCAATCTTAGCGATTTTTTTCGATTTCGGGATTCAGAATTAATATATGAAAGAAATCACAAAATCGCGGGATTTCCCGGAATTTCTTGTATTCAATAAAATAATCGTAAATTATAATACACCTTATTTTTTACGTAATTTCACTGTTTTTAACATATTTTTTATTATTTAAACAAAAACATAAAAACACTAAACAAGTTTTATTGTAAATCTAACGTGAAAACACTGAATTAGTCTCGTTATAACGCCAAGATAAAAAAACTCAGCAATAGAAAATAAGATATCTTATATATTCGAACTGTTCTCTAAATAAAGTTCCGCCATCTTATATCGCGACAAGTTTTATTGTAAATCTAACGTGAAAACACTGAATTAGTCTCGTTATAACGCCAAGATTAAAAACTCAGCAATAGAAAATAAGATATCTTATATATTCCAACTGTTCTCTAAATAAAGTTCCGCCATCTTACATCGCATATTAAGCGCTATATCGATTTTTGATGCATTATTCGCTGGATTATTACATTTTTTATATATTATAAAATGCAATTTTAACTCAGAATTGACATCTATAGAAGCCATATTATTATGATATCTATAAAAACAATTTTTTTTATTGATAACAGTTATTTCATAAGTAGCAAGCAGCAAAAATATTTTCTTAGTTTATTAAATGTTAAAATCACACTTAGAGAAACCTCTAGCTTACAGTTTCCTTTTTTATAACAAATATTGCATGTTTTAATTTTTTGCATAGATAATTTATATTGTTACTTACAAAAAAAAAAAAAAATGATAAATTGGCGATTATTAAGATCCTTCAAAAATATTCAAAAATATTAGGACGGCATTTGTCGTCCTAATATTTTTGATCAAATTTTTGCAAT
>AYEL01070548.1:0-72325 GCA_000484575.1 Olivierus martensii | reverse complement strand
AATTAATTTTCATATTTTATACACTGTATATATATTCAGTAAAAGAACAATAGTAAAATAATAAAAATTTTTATTTCATTAAAACTTAGAAATTTCTTAGTGTTTTATTTTAAATAAATATTGTAAATTTTTTTAGAGTAATAGGCTATTTTATATACCCTATATTTAATAAACATTCTCTACAGTTTTCAATATAGAAAAAAGTGCATAATTTCAAAAAGTTATGCACTTTTTAAATAGGGCCCGAACGACAGACTTGTCACGGGCCCGAAAATTTCTCTCAGCGGCCCTGCAAACAACAAAAATATACACGAACATGTATTTTATTAAAAATTCTACATTATACAATAAATAACAGTAAAAAAGCTTAATAAAAAGATATATTCTTAAAACTAACTCTTTTAGAAAAATTGAACATTTTTAAAATCAAGTATAATGCGATGCCTAAGCTAATTTTCTTTTGCAGATTTCAGCAATGTCAGGTCTAATATATGATAAAGCTACCCTCATTTCTTCATCAATATTCCTGTGTCTTTCGTATTTTTTAGTTTTTACATTCGTTAATGTTGAAAAGCCTAGATCACATAAATATGTTGTCAGTAATAGGCTATTTTATATACCCTATATTTAATAAACATTCTCTACAGTTTTCAATATAGAAAAAAGTGCATAATTTCAAAAAGTTATGCACTTTTTAAATAGGGCCCGAACGACAGACTTGTCACGGGCCCGAAAATTTCTCTCAGCAGCCCTGCAAACAACAAAAATATACACGAACATGTATTTTATTAAAAATTCTACATTATACAATAAATAACAGTAAAAAAGCTTAATAAAAAGATATATTCTTAAAACTAACTCTTTTAGAAAAATTGAACATTTTTAAAATCAAGTATAATGCGATGCCTAAGCTAATTTTCTTTTGCAGATTTCAGCAATGTCAGGTCTAATATATGATAAAGCTACCCTCATTTCTTCATCAATATTCCTGTGTCTTTCGTATTTTTTAGTTTTTACATTCGTTAATGTTGAAAAGCCTAGATCACATAAATATGTTGTCAAAAACTGTAGCAAAATCTTAAGAGCTTTTGTGGAAAGAGATGGGTACTCAGCTTGGATAAAAATCCAAAATTCCTCAAAAGTCAATTCAGAGAATTTCAATTTTAGTATGATCCATTGACAAGCTAACCTACTACAAAACTTTTATTTTTTTAAATAATATTTTACAAAACTTAAAACATTGTATACAGAAATGCAAGTATCAAAATTTATACACTATATTTACATTTTAATAAAAAAATTGATTTTACAGGCTTTTTTATTGATGAATTTTTTTTATTAAATTGGAATAATCTATATTTTGTGTGATGCCATCTTCAATGGAAAAATTCACTAATCATGTCAATTGGTTGCAATGAAAATGCTTATATAAATTTTATTATTTTTCTGTTATCATTTGTCTGAGGTCTACCGATTTGCTGTGTAGTAAATATTGTGTGAAATAAATAATTTGAACATATAAATCTTTATTACAGTTGATTATATTATTATATTCTCCTTGTTATAGTTTATTAAATTGTTGCATGAATCCTTGCTCTCTGGCAGGGAGTGCCAGGTGGCTGCCCAGTCTACTCATCCTAAATTATGTATAAAAAAATAATTGTCCTATTACAATAATAATAATAATAATAATAATAATAATAATAAAACATGAAATGCGCCAGTGCCATGTGCAGATGCTCCACTCGATTATATGTTGAGCTAGTCCTGATTATAAGATACCTATACAAAACACACAAACCAAATCACTTCAAAAATAAACTTTGTCAAACCAAACCCAATGAACAATTGTAACTACTAAGAGTAGCCTAAAATAGTTGATTCAAAAATGCAAGTTGAATCTTGTTTATATTATAAAATGAGTATTAACAATACACTAAGGACATTCAAGTAGGCTTCGCTTTCATAACTTCGCGAAACACTTATAACACATTTGCAGAACGTAATGTTCCAGGGAACACCGGTTAAGAACCACTGATCTAGAAAGTTACTGCCATAATAACCAGGTATGCCTGTATTGATATGAAAAAATGTTTTGTACCAGTAACTTTGCCATCAAGGAAGTGCTATATCTAATCCTATAGCATATTGAAAAATGATGCTATATTGATAACTTGCTAAACTTCTTATATTTTGTGTTTATGTCCAAATTCTTATAAATAAGGATATAAATTTCTCAATCACTTTCCTTTTAGGAAAGTTGCTTGCTATATTAAAAATATATATTAAAAGAAAGTTCTATCTCATTTCTAAAAGATTTTTTTTTTAAGAAAATACTTCTACTATTAACATTAAATATTAATTTTATGTTTTAGACTTTTTTTTTTTTAATCATGAAAATACACAGCAACAAAGCTTATGAAAAATAAACTGCAAAAAGGAAAATAGCAAAAAGCTCACAGTGCCAGTAATAGTGATAAAAATAAAAATTTTTTAATATTTGTATAAACTTTTTAAAATAACAGTTCTTTTATAAAATTTATTGGATGCTACAGTTTCATATTTATAGAGTTTATTATTATTAAAATTTTCAGATATGATTAAAATACAGAAATTATATAACAACAAATTTGAAAAAGAGCATTTATAATATTGAAATATATTTGTTTTTAATATTTACCAAATTTTATATTTTTTAAAGTTTAAGTTAAAATTTAATAATAATTTTTAAAAATTTCTTACTTTCCACCAAATTTCATAAGTAGGACTTAATCCCAAAGCTTCTCTACAAACTCCAAGAATATCATCACTTGCTGGATGTTGTGCATATAAATTCAAATAATGTTGCCATAATTCAGGACTATGTGGATTATTTTCAAGCCCTCTTGACAAAACATTAAGTGAATGGTCTAAGCAAAGTTCAGATCTAAAAAAATTATTATTAAATAAAATTAAATTTTTATAAAAATATTTTTTATAAATAAAACCTAATCTTTTATAAATTGTAAAAACATTTCAACATTTTTAAAACTAAGAAATTGCAATGTATTAAAGTATCAAGAAATATAATCAGAATATACAAACAAAAAATGAGCAGTAAATTGGAATGGAAATTAATAATTTATTATATTGCAAGATATCAAGAGAATCATTTACTATAAATGAAATACAATAAATAAAATATACAATTGTTTAATTGTTGATAAATTACAACAAATTTTTTTAAAATTACATCAATTATTTCTAAACAATTTTTACTCATTTAAAAAATGCAAACAAGTTTATAATTATATAAATAATGATCCTATAAAAAACAATATTATGTTGCCTAAAATATCACAAGTTAAAAAATCAAACAATTTAAGCAGAAATAAAGCAATTTAATTAATAATAACTATTATTAATTATTTGTATAGATTAAAAAACAAGTACTTGTAAGTGGAAATGCAGTAATTTATTAATTATTAATGGTTATTAAATTACTAATTATAATTATGGTACTATAATGTATATGAGTATGCATGTGTTTTTCAATACATTTATTTAATAATTAAAAATGGATGAATAATATATATATGTTTTGATAAGACCTGTATTTTAAATTGGTTCTCCTATCATCCTATTGAAATTAATTTTATAAACAAGGAAAAATGCATTTTGGGGAAATTGACCATGAAATATTGCATCTAAAAAAATCTGTCCCCAATCAAGAAATTAAGTGCTAAAATTATTAAATGTATAATCTCTAGTGAATAAAACTGATTTATTAATGAAATAAAAAATGTACAAAAAAAATATACAATTTTAAATATTTAAATTTTAAAAAATATCTCAAATATTATATAATAAATATAAGAGGATTTTAATGCAAATTTGTAGATAAGTTAATTAAAATTTAATAAATAGTGATAAATTTTACTTGAGGGATATTCATGGATGACATAGTAGCTTGATTATAAAATGTTCTTCCAAAATGAGTAATATCTGGAAAAACTTCAGCCTGTCTGGGTAAATTTGCTCCACCGGAATCAACTGGAAAAAATAGTTTTAATTATAAATATTATATTTATAATTTGCAAAATAAAATTTATATCTACAGTATGAAAAGTAAATTAAATTAAAAGTTAAGAATGCTTTATGTTATCTTTGAAATATATATTATATTATATTTTTATATTTTTGAAATACAGCATATTATTATAATTTTTATATTATATATGCAGGTGCTCATTTAGTTTTAAATATATATAAGTATTATATATGCAGGCACTTTGAAGACTATGAAATTCCTATTGAGAGGAACTACACATGTCAAAACCATATTTATATATCTACATGATCAAAAACTTTTCAATAACAATTGATAAATATCAGAGAGATTGAATCTAGGAAAGATATGTATAGCTTTAGGAATAAAAACTTTAGAGACAGATTTAATTATGTTAGCAGTCTTCAAAAATACAACAACAATATGAAAAATAGTCCTTAGGCTATGCTGCAGAAGTCATATATATTGTAAAAAATTTATAAAAAGGTTATGTTATAAATTTTATAGAACATTCAGTGTTTAGCATTCTTTCAATGCATGGAAATGGAAATTGACATATACATAAGTTTCTTGTCATAGAATGTTGTCACTCTGAGATTTCTAATTTTGTGAATTAGATTTTAGATATTTTTTATTTATTACATACTAGCAAACTTGTGCCTGGCATTGTTTGGAAATTTATTTTTTTTTTAAAGATTTAAATAAAACTATGAATTAATTTTACTTTAATTTTTCAACTTTTATTAAATGTTGCTTACAAATACATATAGTCATTTATAATCTTTGAACAATTATATTTACTTGAGAGCATGCAAAGTCATGAATTTTAACAAATACCAAATAATAATAATTATAACTTAAACTTAACGGTTCTAACGACTCTGCAATCCAGAGTTCAGCCTGAGCTCGGGTCTTTAACTAAACTCTAACTTAAAAATAATTAACTTCAAAACAATCTAACAACAATGTAACGTTTAACTGACGAAACAAAACCGGAAATCAGAACTTACAACTACAAGTACTGATTAAGTGTTAAATCTAAGAACAACAAAACAATGTTAGAAACTTATACTAATAAATTGAATTTCTCAAAACAAGTTAAATAATAAAAATTATAAATTTTTTAAACTCCAAAACACTAACAAAAAGTGTTAATAAATGCTTTATTGGAACTATAATAAAGCAACAATCAATTAATCAACAAAACTTGTTTAATCCAACTCAAATATCAACAACTATTCACAAGAAAGAAACCTTAATTACTACTTAATTCTACTACCTCCACCACCAATACAAACTTCAAGCAAATTGTAGACCTTTACAAGATTTCCAATGTCACTTAGCCAACCTTATGTTGATACAACACCTCGTTGTGTCGTTGGTTGCGTAGGCTTTTATACAGAGTAACTTACAGTCCTGTGTTGCTTCATTTACATAGATACGCAGAATAATATCAATTTGGTTAGCTTACAGAATAATTCATTCATGTCATCCTCTTCACAATTAATTTATAAATCGAACAAAACATCGATACGCATCATTCTTACATTCGCATATCAGCTCAGTGGTAAAATTAGTTAGATGAGATGACGTCATTAGCCGGGACAGCTCTTCCGGAGGACGGTTTCCGATTCCGTAACACGTGATTGCTAACTATTACGACGGAGAATGTGAATGTAAGTCAACTCTTAAAATAAAATATAATATGTTAGATAATAACAAAAATAACGATAAATAATAACAGTGCATAATTAAAAAAAAGCAGGACAGGTCAGAGTTAACTTCCTCACAAGCATAATGACAGTTACTCTCTCCAATGAAGAGCATCAGAAATACATAGATTAATCTTGATTACACATTCCTCTACATTAGGGGTTCCCAAAGTTTTGCCTATGTGGGCCAAATTGTAAATTTCAAAATATTTAGCGGGCCAAAAAAGTGTTATGGAAAAATACGTTCAAATCAATGAAAAGCTAGACAAAATGGAAAGATTTATACTAATTTTATAACATAATCGTTCTTTATGACAATAATTATTTTTTAGACAAACTGTTTAAAATAACACATTTCAAAAATAATTAAACAAAAATAACTAATTAAACAATAATTTCAAATAAAAACAGTAATAATAAATTCATCAATCTAGAGTGTGTGACTTGGCAGTTGTTTTCTTTTAATATCATTGAGTCTTGGTTAGGTTGGATGTATTCTTACACCTCTTGTAAATGTTTATCAATTAATTTTGATCTCAATTTGGACTTATTAGTACTCATGACTGAGAAAGTTTTTTCGCACATATAAGTACTTTCAAATAATGAAAACATATTTGGAAGTACTTACACATGCATTTTTTTAACTGAACAATTTTTAATTATAATATGATAATTTAAATTTTTATAAAAAAATAAATAAATTTTATCTCTATGAATTCAAGATGGCGGATGATCTGACATTGCGGGCCGCATTTGTAGGGTTTGAGGGCTACATTTGGCCCGCGGGCCACACTTTGGGAACCCCTGATCTACATGATATCTTTTATTAGGGAAAATCATAAAATAAAATATTCATAGATTGTAAAATGCTGATAGATTAAATAACAAATCAGTAGCCATATAATTGGAAAATTTCTAAAAAATTCTAAAAATTAAAATAAGTCAAATTATGTTGCTATGCAATAATGGTTTTGTTTCTTCACATATGATAATAATAGTTACAATGCATCAGTAACACACAGGTTATTTCATAAAAATCAATTCAGCCATTCTTGTATCATAAGCTAACATATATATGCAGTCATTTCAGATTTATATAACATATTTAGATATATATACATAGAATAGATATCTCTAACAGCATACTACCACATGGTGTCTGCCTAATCATTAAGCCTATCAATATTTAACTTATGAATAATATTAGGGTAATGTAAAATATAATAAAAAGCAATAAGAGATATAATTTTATTTTTATTGTGTAGTCTAACTTTTTAATATGAAATCTAACAATGTAATTCAAACATTTAGTTATTGAATGAAAAAATTTATATCTAAAAAATTATGCAATTCTGAAATTAATAGAATATGGTTACATTTAAATAATTATTTGGTATGTATGTATGTATGTATGTATGTATGTATATTGAATTTATAAAAGAATTCCTATTTAGAATTTATTTAAAATCAAGATTTTATATGTAAAATATAAAATTGATTTTATATATATTACGCAATATATATATATACACAGGTCGGCCTCAATTAGTGCGAGTTCGAATAATGCAATATTTGATTAGTGCAAGGCCTCGATTAGTGCGAGTTCCAATAATGCGATTTCGATTAGTGCGACTTTAAAAAGATACCTTTTTTTCACTTAGTGCGAGCAAATATTCGATTAATGTGAGTTGTAAGCAGTGCCGGATCTAGTTAGTGCAGGGCCCAATTGGAATATCTTTCACGGGGCTCTCAAAATATGGTTTATATGTTTAAATAAAATAAGTAACATTTATAAATAAAGACCCATTTTTGTTAGCTGGATTCGCTGGATTGGCTATGTGGAAACACTGCAGCTTTCCACTCTGGAGGACCCAGTTCGAATCTTGAGTCCCACCCCTTGAAAATAGTTATCATGATCATGAAATCGGGCCATCCCGTCGATCCCTGTCATCCACAATTCGGCTGATCCCTCCGCAGGGATGGACAGCGTGTTGAAGGACTTCTTTCGCCTCATCAATTATTATTCTTATAGAAAGAAAACTGGTATCATCTAATGGCAAAAAACACAAAAGAAGGGTTAATTATTGGATAAATTTCACCTTCATGTGAAAATTTGAACGATTTTATTTTTCATTGAAAATAGCAATCCCATGGCCTAATTAGCATATTATAATATTTCAATATAACATATTGATTAGAACCCACTCCAGATAGATGTGATTAGGGTCAATTAATTTATAACTACTCTGTACAACCTTGTATCCAAAGTATTGTGCTAGGGCGCAATGTAAAAAAGTAATTGAGTATGAGGACATTTTCGGTAATTGTAATATTCTCTAACTTCCTTTATTAAATAAATCTTACCATTTATATGTTCCACGAATATTGAAAAACAATACATATATTTTAAAATATTTTTTCGTAATACATTCTTTAATTACATAAATGTTGACAAACATGGGGCCCCCTCAAGCGTGGGACCCGATTGGGTGCAATCGGCTTAAATCCGGCACTGGTTGTAAGCATAGACCAGTCTTACTAACAAAGGCCCTAATGCGAGTTGTAAGCATAGACCAGTTTTACTAACAAAGGTCCATTTTAATGCAAGTTGTAAGCATAGATCAGTCTTACTAACAAAGGTCCATCCCATTTTATGATGTCAATTAACAAATTAATGTTAATTTTCGGTTAGTAAAACTGGACTAGGAGCAGTCCAAGAACAGTCACTTGGGTTTGAAGGGGTGAAACACCGGAAAGATGGGCTTTTTTGCCATTAGCTATAATTTTCCTTTTTTAAATAAGGATATCTTTACAAAATTATTTGCCTATTATATTGTTTTTTGTTAAATTTTTTTAAATAAAGATATCATTACAAAATTATTTGCCTATTATATCGCTGTGCCATTTTTAAATAAGGATATCTTTACAAAATTATTTGCCCATTATATTGCTGTGCTATCGGAAGGATATCTTTACAAATTTATTTGCCTATTATATTGCTGTGCTACCTTTATTATTTATTTTGTTTGTTTATTACCTGATTTCTTTATTTAAAATAAAACTTGTGGAAAAAAATAAGGATATCTTTACAAATTTATTTGCCTATTATATTGCTGTGCTACCTTTATTATTTATTTTGTTTTGTTTATTATCTGATTTCTTTATTTAAAATAAAATTTGTGAAAAATAGTTTATTACCTGATTTCTTTATTTAAAATAAAACTTGTGAAAAAATTTTGTTTATTACCTGATTTCTTTATTTAAAATAAAACTTTTGAAAAAAATTTGTATTACCTGATTTCTTTCTTTAAAATAAAACTTGTGAAAAAAATTCTGTTTAATTACCTGATTTCTTTATTTAAAATAAAACTTGTGAAAAAAATTTGTTGTTATCTTTTGCTGTCATATTCTGCTAGTAAATAAATAAAAAACTTGTTAAAAATTTCTCATTGGTTCATTAACTTAGCTAAATTAATTCTATCTGGAACTAATTTACTGATTCAATAAAGTTGCAATGCCTTTAATGCTATCTGGAACTAATTTACTGATTCAATAAAGTTGCAATGCTTGCCAATCTGGAACTAATTTACTGATTCAATAAAGTTGCAATGCTTAATCGCAAATTTTAAAAATTTCTCATTGGTTCATTAACTTCGCTTATTAATTCTATCTTTACTAATTTACCAATTCAATAAAGCTGCAATGCTTAATCGCAAATCGGACTATCCACTCAATTCTCGACTGAGAATTGGCAGCCAGGCAGGGCTCAACTTCCGCTTTCAATTCGCTATTTTGGTTTCGATTTGGTGGTTGGTTTGATGATGGTTTGAGACGCAATCCTGGTAAGTTATTCATTTAGATCAGCATTTCTCAAACTTTTTTCATTCGATCCCAATTCACGACCCCATTTTTCATTATGAGATTTTTCGTGACCCCATTTTTTATTACGAGATTTTTCGCAACCCCAGGTATTAAATATGAAATAAAACATACAAATATATAAATCATTTATACACTTATTAAGATAAACACAATCAGCCAACTACATTGAAAATACATTGGAAATTACATATAAACTGAAATTCAAGTATTTGAATTTAATTTTTGTAATTACATATAAACTGAAATTCAAGTATTTGAATTTAATTTTTGCGACTCCTTACATATAAACTGAAATTCAAGTATTTGAATTTAATTTTTGCGACCCTTATAAACTGAAATTCAAGTATTTGAATTTAATTTTTGCGACCCCATTTAAACTGAAATTCAAGTGTTTGAATTTAATTTTTGCGACCCCAGCATTCCGCTTCACGACCCCAAATGGGGTCGCGACCCATAGTTTGAGAAAAGCTGATTTAGATGATGAACAACGATGTAAAAAATACGAAGATAAATATTTCTTAAACAGTTAGTATTGTGGTTATTCATCGTGTGGTTGGCTAATGGCCTGAATGTCACAAATGAAGAATATATTTTACATATAGTTAATACTTCGATTAGTGCGAATTCGAATAGTGGATATAGTTAATACTTCGATTAGTGCGAATTCAAATAGTGCGAGAAATTCATGGAACCCATTATTCGCACTAATCGAGGCCTACCTGTATATATATATAAAGATATACAAAATGAAATATACTATATCAAGAAAAGTTGCTTTAGACATACATTTAATAAAAAATATAATTTTAACCATAATTATTTTTGATGGATTCTAATTCTATTTACATTATAAACTATCTTAATTCTTTTAAACAGAGCTTTACTAAGAATATTTTTACCTAAATATATACAAGGTAAATAATTTTCTTTAGCAATTTCTTGGGCACGAAGTTGCTTCTTGACAGTAATAGGATAGTAAGTTCCACCCTTAACAGTAGCATCATTTGCAAAAATCATGCATTCAGTACTAAATTATTAAAATAAATTATTATTTTAAAATTCTATATATATGAAGTTTGCATTAATTTAATTAACAACTTTTACCCCATAACTCTTCCAATTCCTGTGATTATTCCTGCTGCTGGTACATTTTCATCATCATATACTTTCCAAGCAGCTAATTGTGATAATTCTAGAAAAGGAGACCTATTTTATGGTTAATAAAATATCTACTAATAAATATTTAATAATTAGTAGATATTTTATTAATCTAATAAAATATCTATTAATTATTGTCATTAATAAATATATTATAAATTGTGTAATTTCAAATAGCAAAATGATTCTTCAAAGAAAATTATAGAAATAAAAATTAATTATTATGTAAGTTTAGACTTAGATCTGACAACAGTTATTGCACAATTGAATGAGGCATGTAAGAAGAAACAGAAGAGAATAAATGTTGGAAGATAAAATTGCTTGTGTTTAAAAGGAGTGAGAAGTATACAAGATGAGCTGATGTGATTGAATTAAATGAGGTGAGTCTGGAAAAGATGAATGATTTTGCATACGTAGGATGGATGTTTGAGAGAACGAGTAGAACTGATAGCAACACTGTGATGACAATGATTGCTTGAGAGATATGTTAGGAATATCAAAGACTGTCGAATGGCTGTGTATGACAGTGTACTTTTGGGGGATTATATGAATGTAAATGTGAGATAGGGAAGCTGAGGAAAAAATTGTAAATGGATGAATTTCTGTGGATGTATGAGAGTACAATATGAAAAGTATGAGAATGATAAAGAGAATGACTGTCGAGGAAGATGGCATAACATATATAGGGAAAGTGATGTCTTCATTTAATCAGTAATTCTTTCTTAAGTGCTGCCATTATTTTATAAGAATATAAGAATGATAAAAACAATGTGATGATGATTGCATATAACAGTTAATAATCTTTCTGAAAAACATTATTTTTAATTACTAAAAATTCAGTAATTTGTTCTATTATATATACTAATTTAATAATTATTTATAGTTAGTGGTTCAATAACTTTCAATTAATAAGTTTGCAAAATCTAAATTAAATAAACAGCATATTTAATTAATTTAATTGACACTGTTTACACTCTATTTATATTCAATTTCTTGAAATGCTAATATTTTGGAATTTAATTATTACAAATTATAAAATTTTTCAATTTTAATTTAATTTTCTGGTAATATCTCTTTGCCTTTATATTTTTAATATGATTAACACATTACAAGTAGCACAGAACAGTATCTACATGCAACTGGATATTCTCTTATTTATAACAATGCATTTTATATATGAAAGAATATCTACCAATTATAAAGATATTATAAGCTTATATGTGTCTTATTTTTACAATTAATATCAAATAAAAATACTTACCCAGGATCTATAAGATTATCTATTCTATCTCTTGCTAACATTTTTCCTTTAGATATATGCCTTGAAATAGCTTTTTCATCACCACCTAATAAAATTGTTAAGAAAATAAAATGATTTTATTTTATGAATATTTTATTTATTTATAATAAAAATGTTACCTTTTACAATTACAGAAACATTTTTTCTCAATTCATCTACAAGACATTTCATATTCGTGTAATTTGCCTAGAATAAGTTTTTAGATTAATATTTTCAAAAACAATATTTAAAAATTATTACATTATTTATGATGTATCCAATCTAGAAATTAAAAAAAATTAGAAATGTAAATCAAATATTTCAAGTATTATGCAAATAAAATATAAAATTATGATTTTTCTTAAAATTTTTGATTAAATATATGTTTTTCTATATATTTAATTGAATAATTTGTCAGCTCAAACAAGTGAAAAAACACAAAAAATTTAATTTTATTACCGTAGAACTTTCGGCTTAATGAAGCCATCATCAGTGGTGATTTTTTCGAATAAGAATAAATCATTAGAATACAGTGTAAAAGTTTAAAAATTATTTTTAAAAAATTAAAAAAAAAAATTTCAAATTATTTGATTAAATATATATAAGAAGAAAGTGAAAAGAATAGTAATATTATAAACATTTTTATATGTTTTTCTTAAAAATATCAGATCTGCATAGATCTAAATTTACTTAATATGTTTCATTCTTGAAAAATTTTCCTCAATTAAAACACCAGTTAATACAAGCAATCTCTGACTTGATCCAACATATATACAGATCTATATATATAAAGATTCCTTGACTAAAACAAAAATATGCTGATCATAGCAGATAAAGCTATAATGCAGAGATACAAGCATTTCTTTATAATTTCATTATTTATCATATGTATATGTTTTAAGAGCTTATTAGATTAGTTTTAGTTAATAAGCCAAGCCCAGATATGGATCTTTCCTGAAAAACTGAAGGTGTGAAGTTTGGAATTGAATCTGGATCCTCAAACATTGTAAGAAAGTGCTTTACCATATGACTTATGTATTTATTATTTAATATAACTATTTTTAATATTACATCTTTATAACATATTACATGGTACTATTTTGGTAATGTATAGAATTGGCTCAAGTATACATATGTTTTGAATTATGCATAGTTTTACAGAATGATCCACTTTCATATATCAGAAATTGCCTGTATTTATAAATAATAAAACATTAGCTATTATTTTATATAAAAATATTCAATTACTTAATATTTTACTGACTAGTTCAAGAATATAAATATATTTATAAATTTTATCAAAATTTCAGTTTAATATATTAATTTAATTAAAATACTATTATTTTAATTATTTGAGTAATATAATTAACTGTAAAAAGATTTTGAATTAAAAGCCACAAATCTGTATGCATCACAAAACAACTACCACCACCAGATAATATACTATTTAGCCAATATTTTACTATATATTACAATACAATATAATATGACTATCAGTAATCAGTTATTTTAGTCATATTTACAGATCATTGCATCTTCAATTAAATATATTTGATAGATGATGTAAGTGATTAAATTTTCTGATACAGGGTGTCCGAAAAGTAACTCTGCAGGGAAGATTTTTTTGCCAATCACATAATCTGGCCTGCTAGGTCTTCAGACTTTACCTTTACCCTTTTTTATCTGTGGAGTTCACTCAAAGGATGGGTGTACAAGAACAATCCTCACACACACTGCAGGAATTACAGACATCCATTACCCAGTACATTGCACAGATAACTTCAGCAACTCTCCATCAAGTGTTTAACAATATTCAGTATTGTGTGTAGATATGTCTTTTAAGTTGAAGGCAGACATTTTCAGCATCTCCTGTGGCGATAACTTCATTGACATAAGTACAACTTCAAACTTCCACTACACAGTTACTTTTCAGATACCCTGTATAAAATCTCCAGTAGATATTGCCATTTTTGATATATATAGTTTATAAATTGTAATAATAATGACTGATTCATTAAATTATATATTCTCTCCCAGTGATATGTGGTTAAACAAGTGATCAGCCAACCCACTGTTTTAAAGATTCATACAAAAACCTATGTATATCTTGGAAATAGCACCAATTTGATATCTTGATCCTTTCATAAATTAATCAGTCAATATTTAATTCAATTTTTATATAATATCATTCTGGAAAATATGATAATTGATATAAAATAGATTTCAAATTAGCGATTAAAATCGCATATACATAGAAACTTCGTTTCCTGTTGAATTTAAGGAAATCTGGCATATACAACAATTTTAACAAATTTTGTAATCATAGGATGTAGAAATGACTTTATCTATTAAAACACTCTCACCTTAAATTCATCAGAATTTCTATCAGGTGATGACCCAATAGGCCTCACTTTATCAAGCATATGACCATGATACTGAGCATAGCGAACATGATTAGTATAAAACACTCTTAACAACTTTCTAATCAACATTTTTCTTGTTAAAACTCCTGATTTTATATAAAGATAATTATCATTTCTTCTTTCAGACTTCTATCGCCCTCTAGTATCAGATTTATAAATAGATTATAATATCTGGAAAATGTTATCAATTTTTCTGATGAATGCAATATGCAATAATTTGGTTAAAACTACAGTATTTCACTTCATAACAAATCGTTTTCTATTAAATTAGAAAACAATTTACTAAGATATAAAATAGTTTGAGCCAAATCACTGCACGGATGATAAATCTGTGATAAAGCTTTGGCTTATCATCCTGGTGGATCCGGGTCCCACACCTCCAGTTTTTCAGGAGAGGTCCAGGCCCGGCTCGTTGAACCTCATCCTTCAACCATCCGGTTGACCCTATCATGGGTGCTGACCAGCCTGTGATGGGCTCCATAAGTGGCCGCGGCCAGATACAGAATATCCATGAGGATATGGCGGCTTAATATAACTAACCTAACCAAATCACTGCATAAACCGAGTTCTGACTCTATTTTCAGTTTCTGCTATTCATTGTTGTGTACTGAATATATCGAATAACCTCTTAACTTAATAAGAAAATATAGAGAGCAAAAATAAATTTTAAAGTCTACAGCAGCGCCGGATCTAGGGTGAGCATCGAGAAATGAGGAAAGCGATGCAATCGCGTAGAGCGAAAATTATGAGATGCAACTGCACTTTCACACACAAGCTTAATTATATTTATCTTTATAATATTTCGTACTGTAGAGTATCGGTCTACAAAGACATAATGGTGTATTTTTCTAATGAATAATACTTATCAACGGAGAGAAAAACCATTGCGAATTAAATAGTTATTATTTACATTAGGGGTGGGCAACCTCCGGCCCACAGGCCACATTATTTTATTATATCTAATATCAACGCTATTTCTTGAGTCCCTGACCCAATAGTCTAAAGTAAGGGTAGCAACCTCTGGCCTAGGCCACATTATTTTATTATATCTAATACCAACGCTATGTATACTTACATACCCACATTATTTTATTATATCTAATACCAACGCTATGTATACTTACATATATACCTTCTCTTTTTAAAATAAATACTATTATTATCAACTGTTTTTGTTTTGGCTCGTGACTAGGGTTGCCATTTCTAGCTGGGACCTCGTCGGGACACACTGAGATGGGGGTGTAGAAATGAAGTAAAAATTTATTTAAAATAATTGCTTACATGGAAAATTAATTACATGGAACTTGTTGCGGCAGTAGTAGTTGGTACATCATATTTTTCGGAAGATATCACCTTTTTCAGCAAGTCTTTTTTCCCTTTTACGTATTTATAAAACTCCATGCAAGTCAGAGTGTAGTTAAACTGGCACTGTAAGATTGATTCAACAGTCCCTGGCAGCAGTCGATTTCTTTCATCAGTCCACTGGGCCGACATCAGCGAAAATACTCTTTCCACAGTGGCGTTGTGTGCGGGGATAGAAAACAAATACTCGCATAATTTTAGTAATTGGCATTTGCGTTCAGGATTTTCGGTTTCTTTAAGAAAGTAAATCCACCTTTCTTCCAGTGTTTAGACTTCCATTCTTCTGAGATACGCTTAGTTTTTAAAAAGCTCTTCAGATATTTCAGGCGACAATTGCTGAAAACAATTGTGCCTGAAATCTTCACACCATTTTTAGTCAGGTATATAATAGTGTTTTCAATCATTACCCAATCTGGGGTTTCAGATAGCGTCATCCAATCAAATACTTGATATTTATTTAAAGAAATAGCCCAAGTAATCAAATGCTATGGTATAGAAAGCCATTGTCTCTTCCTCAAATTTCGAAATCAAATTAATTATTTCTTGGTTAGGGTTCTCATTCTTTAATTTATTCAAATTCATCTTGGTTTGCATGCCAATAAAACTGGATGTTTTCTTTTCATTCAGACATTTTTGAGTGTCGATTAAAATATATTTCTTATTTCAATTATCGAGACTTCATTCTTCTCCACGCTTTTTATATTTTTTTCAAACAGAGCCAAGTTTGACTGCAGAAACATGAAGTAAATTTCACTGATCGGACTACTGAAAAATCTGAAATTATTTTAGGTGGCCAGTCTTGGGCGAAAAAAAAATTGTTTTAATGGAATCCAAAGCTTAAGAATTCTCTCAACTGCGGGCATTAACGACAGCCATCTTATTTTTGAGTGAGATAGAAGAGTCTGATGATTGACATCAACGTATAAGCAGAACTCTCAGCTTCTCTGTCCTTACCATGTATATTGAAAAATAATTAAATATTTTCATGACGATTATTTCAATGTCGACAGTTAAGACTTCAGCAGCGCTTGATATAGTATTGTGGAAAATATGGGCAGGGCATCCAATTCCTTCTACATTTTTTCCTAGTTCTTCTTTAATTTGGTGAAACACATCTGCTGGCTGCGTCGATGAAGCCCTCCGAAGTTGGTATTGGTATTGTCTCCACAAAAAGCGATTAATTTATTTAAAAAAGTTGGTCAGTGGTGTATCCAGAATCTTTGGTACCCGGGCGGCATTTTTATATGTCCTCCTATCCCTCCATCTGTTTTAACTTTCAATACACATTCTCTTAACTTTTAAGAACTGAAAATTATACAAAAATTTATATACAATTATCTGGTGAATAGTAATGATATTCCATGCTCTTGGCCCCCATTCAGCTTTGTGCCCGGTGCAGACCGCTCCCCTCTGGGTATGCCACTGGTTACTACACATCATTTCTAGTTGATTATGTTTTCAGAATTCAACTATTAGTTTGAACCTTCCTACAAATCAATCTCTATTCAGCAAGTTCAGATACTCTACCATCAATATCCATACTTTTTGGATCCCTATTTATCTGATTTATGACAGCAGTTTCCAAACATTAGGTCTATATAACTTATGTCGGCCGGATTGGCCGCTTCGGCTTTCCATTCTGGAGGACCCGGGTTCGAGTCTCGAGTCCCACCTCTTGAAAATATTTATCACGGGGTCCGGGCTACAGATTACTAATACAGATGGGACACTTCCTATACTTTCAATGGTAACTTTTCAAAAAGACGTAGTTATATAAAGAACCAATCACATTGCTAAGAACGTAACGTAACTTAGATGGCGCTATTAACAGTTAAACGTCATCATCAACAAAGCCAATAAAAGAAGTCAGGATATGACATCACAAAAATAGCTGTACTTCCTGTATAATCGTTATTGTGAATACTACCTTCTCAATTTATTTTCGATTTTAAGAAGTTAAATGTATTTTAAAAAATAAAAAGTTGATTTTTAATCATACTTTAGATTTTATACATTCGAATTATGTATGATACAATTTCTTTCCGAATTGTTAAACATTAATGAAACACCTGTTTTCATATATTTATATTCTATTTTCTAGCATCAGAAAACAACGTATAAAGTCTGAAAGTCTGAGGTTATATCAAAAGAATATGGGAATGATATTAAACGATAATAATGAAACATTTCAAAAAACTAATATACAGTACGTTTATTTACTAAGCCTAAGCGGATGAGTTCTCTCTCAGCAGGAAATACGTTGTATAATATAAATTCCAATCTACACTACAATACTTTTTATAAATAAAAAAGTTAACTCGATCCCAGAGCTACGATCAAACGTCTTATAGAAAACAAGATGGCTACTAGAAACGAAAGCTGCTTATGGGAAACAGATTACTACGGGAAACAGATTACTACGTAATATTATTATTCAATATAGTTCTATATTGAATAATAACAAAATATCCATTATTATTTAAATGATTTTGGAAATATTAATACTGGTCAATGGCTTGAAAAATTGCAAAACTTACTTTCTAGAAAAAAATACCCTAAATCAACTAACTGAGGCGGCGCTGTGATACTGAAATTTACCTGTTTTTAGCTGAGTGTCCCATCTGTATTAGTAATCTGTGGTCCGTCCCGGCCCCTTGATCCTCGTCCTCCACAATCCGGCTGACCCCTCCGCAGGAGTGGGCAGCCTGAGAAAGGGTTTGTTTCGTCCGCCACATAGTATTCTACCAGAATAGAGTGTGGCGTCCTCTGTTGACAAAAAAATACATTATATAGTAGCATCCATTTTCTTATACAGGAATCCATTACTGCGGTTAATAAATCCTTGCAATACACAGCATATATCAAATCCGCACTAATCAAACTAATGGTTAATAAATCCTCGCAATACACCGCATATATCAAAACTGCATTAATTAAACTATCTCGCAATACACCGCAGATATCAAAACCGCACTAATCAAACTAAAAAAGTCCAATGGGAATAAATTAATGAATCCTGGAAAATATCAAAATTATAAACATGTATTATAGGAATAATTATAATGAATCCTGGAAAATATCAAAATTATAAACATATGTTTTGAGAGAGAGAAAAATGTACATCTATATTGCGTTGCATGTAGTACTTTAAATCATTGAGGAATATGTATAGGTATTTAAAAATTTATAAGAATCAAAATCAAACTAAAAAACCAATAGGAATAATTATAATGAATCCTGGAAAATATAAAAATTATAAATATGTATTTTTTTTCCCTCTCACAAAAAGTATCTATATTGCATTACATGTACTGTACTTTATATCATTGAAAAATATGTAGAGGTATTTAAAAATTTATTTTTCACAAAAAAATTTTTTACAAAATTGCATAAATTTTGTAAAAAATAATTGCATTTTCGTAGATATCGAGTATTGGAGAAAAACTGAAGGCAAGGCTGGATATATAATATCGTAATGGCTATTATTAGTAGGTAGTAGCCATTCAAGCTAAATTTATTAATAAATAAAATTACTAACGAATTTAAAATATAACAATTAGATGACAAAAGTCGTAATATTAACAGAATTAAAAAAAATAAATTTATTGCAGTTCTCGTAAATATGTAGACTACAATCCCCGAGATTCAGTTGTCAACGCTTCAGAGGGTTTGTAAAAAAAATCGCACTAATCAAATTTGGCACTGCATATATTAAGGGATAGTTTCAAACTGTTTTTGCGTACTAATCAAAACCGCATTATTCAAACCCGCACTAACCAAGGGATTCCTCTAATTATATATCTAGTATTATGTAATAAATACTGTAGTAGTTAAAAAGACCTGAAAGAGAAGTAGAACAATCCGTAACATTCGCAATTGGAGGAAAAAAACATTAGCTAAAACCTCCATATTACCCGAAAAAGAAGAAGAAGAAGTAGAACAGTCTGTATGAACAAAAAAGAAAATCTGTATTGACAAAAATTCTTCTAATATGATAATTCTTAATCACACGCTTTATCATTAAAATGTATAATGTTGGTATATCGGTTTAAAAGATTAGCCGGAGCATCAACTAGCGAGGGGTGCAGCCACGCTCTATCGACCCTAAAGGAATTTCTTCACTAGGGGCAGCCACTGAGGGCACAATTAGATGACAAAAGTCGTAATATTAACAGAATTAAAAAAAATAAATTTATTGCAGTTCTCGTAAATATGTAGACTACAATCCCCGAGATTCAGTTGTCAACGCTTCAGAGGGTTTGTAAAAAAAATCGCACTAATCAAATTTGGCACTGCATATATTAAGGGATAGTCTTAATAAATTTTTTCAAGGGATTCCTGTAATCATTTTTTTCATAAAATAACGAAAATATATTAGAAATATGGCACAAAATCTGAGTTTCTATATTTATGCAACTGTTTTTGTGCTACATAACCCCCTCATAAACATATTCCTTTGGAGATCACACTACACATTTTGGAAAGCACTGATCTATGAGTCTATCTTTACTGCTTTTATAGATTACAATATAAAATTACTCAAATTTATTATTATTACAATTTTATCATTATATTCACCATTTGTTTTTTAGACACTCTCTCCTGTTCCATTAATTCAGTAGTTTCTAAACTATGACATATAGAAATTCAAAGTAAGATGCAAAACTAAAATTTAATGAATTCAGATTAAACTGAAATAGAACACAACTTTCTTCTAAAGGCCATAATATTGTTAAATATTTTTCAGCCATTTAATATTTTAAAAATTCTTCTGAAATATTGTTTAAAAATTGGAGATATTTATTTTGAATATTCTGTATATTGTAAAATTATTTATAACAATTTAATCTTTGAATTTAAATATGCGAACAATTTTATATTGTAATTGGAAAAAAATAAATAAAATAAGCAATAATGCACACATTCAAGCATGACATGCCACATATATATTCTAATGAACAATAACATATCAATAACAGTCATAAAATAGAAAAAATGCAAAAAATATTTCACATAATTTCAAGAAGTGACATCATTAATAATTTTTAAATGATAAAATATCATAATTTTGATTTTTCGATAATTATGAAATATGGGTGATTTTTCTTCTTCCTAAGTAGATTTATCCATATCAAGAAATTTCACTCAAGATTATCTTAATGACATATATAATTGTTTTTATACTTAATATTCTACAATTAGCTTTGTGAGATTAAAAAATTTAATAAAATAACATTATTAATTTCTTAATTCTTTATATACAATCAAGTATAATTAATAACAATCATTTTACAAAAATTCAATTTACATAAATCTTCTGAAAATGAACTTCAAAATTTGAAAAACTCATGATGAAATCTATTAGAAGATACAGAAACTACCGTATTCATTTGATAAAGTGAATTAATTTTATATATCAATTATTTTTCTTGCATAGCATCAATTTTTTTTTTCTTCAATACTGAATATATGATTTTTCTAATATAAATTTTGTGAATTCAGTAAATAATTTACTGCTGTTTATCAAATATGCTTATTTTTATGAAAAATATTTCAAGTACTAACAATATTTATGGTTATGGTAATGATAAAGAACTTAATGTTTATGATTTGGAATCTATTTAAATTTACTTATGATTAGGTTTCTGAAAAATTTAAAAAAAAAAAAAATGGCATGACAAGATCTGAAGGATGAAAAAAGTTTTTAACTGAATATTTCATTTATCTGTAGATCAAGGATACAAATTATTAGTACAGTATATGAAATAAATTGAGTTCATAATTAAAAATAATTAGTGATATTTTACAACTTAAAAGAAGAATAAATCAAATATATGATAAATAAATTTTCATATGACTGATTTAATTGGATTAATTTTCTTTTTCTTTTTATTAATGATTTGTAGGATCCTAAAAAAAAAGAAAATCTATTCGCTGAGCCATTTTATAATACAAGTACTTCTCACTTAATGACTTCTGAAACTTACATCGGAGCTCATGAATTTCTTTTTACGGAAAATTTGGTTTTTGCCTGTAAGCATTTGCTTATGACTTCTATTGCATGTAATTCTCTGCACTCGAAGTTCTCGTAGTTTAATTAAGATACAGCTGTCTTTACAGCCATGAGAACTTATATATACAAACAAATTACATGCTGACCGACCAAGTCGCGGAAATGGCACAACTTGGTCACTCATTAAGTGGGGAGTACCTGTATAATAAAGTGAGAAATCATGAAATAATTTATATGATTGGATAATTCTTAAACCAATAAATAAAGCCTATGCCTATATATAAAAATTTTATATAAAAGTGAAATTTTCCTCTTTATCAAAATTTATTTTCAAATATTAATATTTATAATCCATTTAAATACAGTATGTTAAAAAATAAATGAACAACAGTTTTTCAATTGCTATTATTCATTTGAAAAATCCAAATTTCCTAAAAGATTTTAAATGAGATATATACAATCACATGAATATATCTTTCTCATTAACTTAATGGAAAACAGCTCCAAACATATCGAAAGATTCAATAAATTAATACAAAGATACACTTTTCCTTCTTATCAACAATATTCAATACATATATGAAATATCAAACATTTTGATTTAATTAAATATATATAAATTAAACAATTTATTCAATTTTATGAATGATAATCAATACATTAACTTTAAAATATAATTATAAGGATTGTAACAAATTTTAAAACATTTCTGTAATATATTTATTTAATTTGGTTTCAGTTTAAAATTAATTTATATTTGTTCTAGTCATTCTGTATTGTTGAAAATAAATATATTAATGACAATTTGACAAATAGCAGAGAAAGAAGGCACAAATAGAGATTTTGCAATATTCAGATGAAGATGAAATATCAACTTCAAAAAACAAAAATTCCTTAGCATTTAATTTAAATGCACTTTTCAGATATTTAATTTTTTTCCTTATGTAACAATGATACTGCATACTATTTCTGAATACAATTCATTCAAATTATCTTAAGTCTAATTTTAAACATTCAAATATAATTATCTCTCTTTGATTTTTGCCTTGGGTCGTTAACCGTAATGAATAAATTGTAAAAACAGTTTAAGTATACAGTTATGCCTTGGGCGTGAAATTTTCGATTCTCAAGATGATGGAAGAGGAAGCTGAACACAACATTCGGTTCCTGGGAAAGTGGGCAAATTCAGTTCGTACTTGCAGGAAAGTCCAGGAGGAACAAATCGACCACCTAGCCAATGGTATTTTCCTTTGAATAATTTGGCACATTTTTTGGGAGCTGTTAGAGAAATCAGAAATTCTGGCTGAAGACCAGCTGGATCACCATTTTCCACATCCCATCCTAAAATAAAATAATATAAACTTTATTTTACTATTGTATATATTCAATAAAAAAAATAAAGGTTTTATTTCTGCTTATTGCTTAGTTTTTCTTCCTTACTCTGATTACTTGAAGAATGTCTACAGCTTTAGCATATTCAGTCTATTCATTTATCTGCTAAACGAGTTCTGGTTTGGATATAAAAATTTCAGAAATGGAATTTTTATGCCCAAACTTATGTGGATCTATACAAGTTTTTAGTCTATACCACTGCTTATTTTTTTATACGTCATTATATTTGACTATCTAGAGATTCTAGACCCATAGTTCTCAACATGAGGCATACGCCCCACAAGGGGAAAATTTGAAAATGAGATAATAACAGTGAATTTTTTGCATTTCTTATTGTTCTAGGGGCCTCATATACAGTACATATATATTATGACATGTACATTTTTAAAATTAAAATCAGAATGTACACAACAGTTTTGAAACTTTATTTGATGTTTTTTCATATCATTTCATATTATTATTATTTTTTAAACAATTTCTTACTGATTTCTTCCTCAGTACTTCAACTGACTTTTCGTTCTTTTACTTTTCTTTTTCATGGATTCCATGTTCTTTGGAAGCTTCCTTAGACCAAGTTAATGGCCTTTTAGGCTTCTTCCATGTGAATAGGAGTTCACTTTTTGAATAATAAAAATTATGTGAAGGAGACATCAGGATTTTAGAGATGCTTAGGGGAGGCATGGCCAAAATAAGGTTGGGAACCACTGTACTAGACCAACAAATACATCTCTCAGAAAAGGTTTAGGACCCTTCCATTTTTGCTAAGTAGTTTTCTAAGAAAGCTCTATAATTGTGACATTTGAGTGAAGATGGGAGCTTTAAGGAATGATTGACGGCTAGCTATTAACTCATATCTCTGAAACACATTATCAGATCACACTACATTGCATTTCCTATTTATCATAGATGCCATTAGACGTAATTTTTACTCTGGTGAACTGCTGAATGAGTAAAAACTAGATATTTGTTTTGGCTTTATTATGCAAATGTCATCACAAATCTGCCTATGGCTTAACATGACAGATCTATAATAATAGAAATCTTTAAAATTGCAATTAAAAGGAATGATTTTTGTACAATTTATTGATCTATGTATTATTTTAGGTTCATATGCCTATTTTAAATATTATTTTGTGATTAAATTGAGATAATTTTTCTTTTGAAATATAAAGTTAGTAGATGTGTCATGGATAAACCATGTAACTTATTTGCTTAGTTTATTAACTCGAAGATGCCTTGGGCACAAAATAATTACTGTATCGCTATGAAATTTTTAGAATATGAATTTGCAGAATTTTTTTAATTCTCGAGATTTATAAGAATTTTTCTCAAGAATTGGGAATCTCAAAATAATAGTAATTAAAAATTCTCGAGAATCAGGAATGAAACTTTCTTATAAATCTCGAGATTTTTCAAGATGAGAATCTCGAGCACAATCAATAGGCGGGAAGGAATTCCCACCCAGAAACACTAGTTCTAATTCAATCTCAAATTCTCTGATTGAAAAGCTGAAGTATTTTCATCTACCCAAATGTCAAATTTTGTACAATTCAATTATACCACTGAATGTCAAAGAATATATTTGGCAGATATCATGCCAAATATGTTCTTTATTACAAAGAAACAAAGAATATATTTGGCACTAGATAGCAGAACTCATTAAAGCTGACTCCACACCTGTGATGGGATCAAATAGAAGATTGAAGAATGGGGTTCAATAAGCCCAGATCTTTCTGAAAACCTGAAGGTGCGAGATTCAGAATTGAATTTGGATCCTCCAAGGTAGTAAGTGAATGCTTCACAATATAAAAAACATATATGTTGATTGGATGACAACAAACTATATGTCGCCATCCAGCCAACATATAGTTTACTTAATATATTGTTCATGAACAATATGGTATATTTTATATATATTATAGTTTATATGTAAAATATTCAATATTTATCTACTGTACAGTATTAAATAGTGTTACATATTTTATATTATCTGTATTTATCCATTCAGTTGTTCCATTCTGACTTACTGTGACTTTGTAGGCAAGTGTCCTCCAGCCTGTCCTGTCTAGTACAGCTTCTTTTAGTTGTTGGATGTTAATGTTTGTATCTGCTTTGATATTATCAATTCATCTGATTTTCTGCCATCCCTTCTTAACATAATTGATTTTTCCAAAGAATTTGAATGCCTTTATGGCCAAAATAAGTTAGTCATAGCCAGGTAATTTTGCCTTCTAATGAAACTTCTGGTTTTATGTAATCTAATACTTCTTTGTTTTTCAGGCAGTCTATGATATTTGCAGTAACCTTTGTCAACATCAAGTTTTATATTGTACAGAAGATTAAATAATTAGAAAACATAAGAGAATTGTTATTCAGCAGGAAATAATTGCATTTTGCATGATATTGAACAAAAACAAATCATATTTCATTTAGAAATCAAAACTGTTCTGTATTCAGATGAAAATATTTATGATTAAAATTAAAGATATTAAGTTTGTAAAATAAGAAAAATCCTAATTTCTCCATAAAGTTCATTAAATGATTTTGATATGAATGTTTAAAACAGCAACAATATTAGTAATATTAATAATTGTTTTTATTTATACATCTTAAGAATTTATAAAATCAGGAGACTAAAAATATTGAATATGACTGATCTTTTGATTTTAAATAATCAATTACTGTATTCAAATAACAAATTAAAAAGATGTAATTCAGCATAATATAAATTAATAATATTATTCTAATCATGAAAAAGAATACAAAAATTAAATTATTCTTACTATTAATACTTAATATGTTTTAAAAAATTAGTTAAATCCATAAAAACAAAGGATTAAATTTTTAATTAATAAAATCATAAAACATAAATTTCAATTATTAGAAAATAATTTTACTAATTAAAAAAATTAATTATGTGATTCTACAGATTTAATTAGTTATTGTATTCAAAATCTTTAGATTATAATTAATCAATATTTTTCTTTATATATTAAAAATAATAAAATACTAATAATTGAAATTAACATTTATTCAAATTTTTAAATACTACGTATTGTAAATAAAATATCACAAAAAAGTTAATTATTATAATAACAAACCTGAAGGAATATCAATACTACAAAGTGGAATATGAATTTTCATCAATTTGTCAATAACATCAACAAAATCTGGTCTTACAGGTGGTTTAAAGCTGAAACCAAATAAAGCATCTACTACAAGATTATATGAATCTGTGATTAATTGTGAATCAGGAAGGAAAGAAAGAAATGGAATCTCCATTTCTTCACATTGCTTAGTTAAATTCTTGAATAACTGTTTATTTGTTTGCTTAGGATAAAATACAGAAGGTTCATAGCCCTAAAAAAAAATTAAAACAATAAATAATTTGTAAACAAATTTTTATTTAATACTAGAGATTTAAAAAATATAAATATATATATCTTTAAATAAATTCAGAATCATTTCAAGATTTTAAAATACAATTCACTCTCAATTTACAACTGCTCATATTTACAATCATGATGTAACTGGTAAGCTGTTTTTGAACAATTCAATTCACTAGCAAATGAGTACATGCAGAATAGTCTGATATATTTGTAGTATATATTTAAGTCTGATTCCTTTGGCTTAATAGTTATTAAGTTTAATACAATGCTGTTTTATATGTACTCTAATAAATAATGGTGTTATCAATCAAAAAATATTTAAGATCCTTTCATCTTATGGCTATATTAACAATCAAAATGGGATTAGAAATCCTATTAAAATTGAGTACAATCTATTTTATATAATTTTATTTATTTTAACAAACTGTAATTTACTACTAAAATTCTTGGTAAAATTTCTCAAAACTGATTTTTTTTCTTTAACTATCAAAATAATGTCCAAGAGATATTAATCAATAGCAATATTTATTAGTTTGTCATTATACTGGATACTTCTCAGAGATGAAATAGAGAAATACATTAAAAATGACAGAACGTACTATTACCAGGACTGAGGAGTCGGTGTCGGCAATAACTTTCTCATTGCTCATAATTTATTGATTTTAAATTTAAAAAATGTATTAAATAATTATTTTCTTTTTCAGATGAATAAATAATTTTTTTCACTAATAAATATTGAATAAAAATGTGTTCTAAAAAATCATTTGTATGTGTTTACTGTCAGAGGAGTCAGTGTCGGTGACGGCAAAATAAAAAATGTAGGAGTCGGTGTCGGCACATTTTTCCGTCGACACCCCAGCCTTGCTATTACCAAAGTGAAATGTTATCCATATGATTCAAATTAATGATTTTATTATTTTTGAAAATTCTAATTGAGAAAGATTAAGTAAATGTTCAAAGATAAAAATAAGTTATAACTAAGATCCATGCATAAAACCTGTAAATTCCATTGTTACTGAAATACTGATAATTTTAATAATACAAAATAGCTCTTATAGCAGAGAATTATTTATCATAAATAATAGTAATAACACTAAAAAACATTTTTGGTCTTCAAATTTCTCTTCAGTACTAAGGATTTTTAAGTCTGAACACATTTTAGAAGTGTTTATATTATTTGTAAATTCTATAAAATGGTAATAGATTTTTGAAATCTAAAATGTATACTTCAATATGGATATTAGTATATCTCAAATATATCTACATATACAGTTGTTTTATAACATATATAGTTTAATGATAAATTAATGTTTTTTTTTGTAAAAGTACAATTTAAGTTTAATGTATATACAAAAATCTTTTATTTCATAATAAAAATGATGAATATAATATTAGAAAACAGAAATAGTCTTTACAGATCCATATGCTTTAAATCAATGAACTAAGTATTTTTGGCTAAAATCTTATTTTATAATGATAATTCTTGATCTTTTAGTATTCAGTATACACCATTTCGTAGTTTAATAATCTATCATTCTAATAAAATATCTTTTTCTTACAAGTAAGTAAAACAGGTAAAGTTTTCAAAGATACTAAAAATTATGAAAATAACAAAATATTAATACATATAGTTCAGTACTGTATACATATTATTTTCATAAGTTTTCATGTATAAATTCTATATCTTTTACTGTATATGAAATACAGAAAATCATTCCCTGAATAAGTACAAAATATAATCTGTATAAAAAATGATTTTTCCATAAAGTTTTATAACTACAGTATAAGAAAATATAATACCTTATTACTTCGAATTTAAGCCGCAGTACAATTTTAAAATTGGAAAATTAGAAAAAATAAAAATGATTTTATAATAGGTATTGAAAAATAAGAAACATTTTTACTTACTTAAATAAGTACTAATATATAAATAAGCTATCTAATTTATTGGGAAACTTCTTCAGATATACTATCATTTTCATATTTAAAAATATTGCCAAGTCTCTTCTCCCAAACATGTTCTAATCAATCTTTCATCAATTCTGTTGACATCCATGCATTCTTTCATGCTCGAATTATAACACCCTTAGGAAAATTTCCTTGGGTACAGTTTTTTTGTTTAAAATAATAAAATGTGTCAGTTTGTTTCCATCAGCAATTATAAATAGCATTATAGTAATTCGTGATTTTTCTTATTAAAATATGACAAGATACAACGCGATTGTACACAGCTACTATCAAACGGCAAGTGGATTAAATCAGAAAAGTACGAACGGGGACCACTGAATAAACTCTTATCAACGGTCGTAATACTATGCGCATGTATACCGAACCGTAAAGCAAACCCCGATTTTTGGGGAGTGGGAGATCGGGAGAAATAAGATGATAAAATATTAGCTTTGAATTTAAGCCGCATCCAAGTTTTATGTCTTAAAAATATGAATAAAAATCCGGCTTAAATTCGATGTAATACGGTAATAAAATTGGATATAAAGTAAAAAAAAAACATTATCTCTATATGCTTTATATTTTTATAAAAATTTATTTTATTATTTAGGAAAACTATTCATTTGAATCAATGCGATTTGCCTTTTGTGGCACCAAGATTACTTTTGATTTTTATCGGAGAAATTTTCCAAGGAAATTCCCATACGCATTTAAATCTTATGAATAGATTAGTCATGACATTTCTTTCAAAACATTTAGGTGAGTAGTTTTTATTATAAAAATATGCAATACATATGATTTAATAAAAATAAATTACAATGCATGAATAATAAATATATATTCGTTATATTTATGAAAAATAATACATTCATCTTCAGTACTATATACAGAACATAGAAAGCAGAGGAATGATTTGAATTACAAATTTAAGTGCACACGTGCGCTTTATATTAAAATTATAATCATCAGCATATCATCATCCGTCCTCTTCTGTTAGAGACGGGTCCTCTTTGTATTAGCATTTTCCATTTGAGTCTGTCTTCTGCGATGTGAAAGAGTTCTCTATAAATTGAGAAACCTGACTGAGCTTTGATCCCTTCCAACCATGTTTTCCTTGGTCTTCCACTGCCTCTCTTTCCAAAAAGTTATAATAGATTAATTAAATAGGCTATAATATATAAATAAACTAAACATAGAGTTCAAACATATAATAACATGAAAAATATTATAGAATAAAAAATAATTAATTAATTTGCCTTTATTTTCTTTCTTAATATTTAATAAAAAATATTATGCATTATTTATAAACTAAAAGTAATGTTTAAGAAATTGATGATGTATAAATACTGTAGATAATTTTCTTCAAAATAAATTTTAATAAAACTAATTAATAAATGATTTTTTACAGGATTGAATTTCAATGCAAGTTTTAATGATTACATTAAAAGTAAATCTTCCCACATTAAAGAAAGAATTGTAATATAATCAAATTAAAGGAAAAATTTTTTTTGGCAGAATTTTTTGTGACACAAATATTTTTTTAATAGTACAGTGAAACCCCGATTTTGAAACTTTTCAGGGACCGGCCCGAAAAGTCGAACGAGCCGGGAAAACGCACGAAACGGGAACTCTGATGACGTCATAATAAAAAAGTTATATAATTAAAACGTAGGAAGAGGGAAAGTTTTACATTGCATGTATAGGAAAATGCTCGAACTTCCGAAAATAGACGTTTAAAGCGGGAAAGTCGTACGATACGGGAACGCACGAGCGGGGTTTCACTGTATATGGAAATAAGCAATTTATTCATTCATTCTATTTTTATTTGAAAAAAAAATATATTTTTTATTATAATAAATAAGATATATTGATTTAGAATATTGAAATTATCATTCCTTATTATAATAATAATACTCTTCTGATAATTTATTTATTCTAAACTGGAAATTATGAAAAACACATTAAGTAGAAATTTAATGTAGCCTTTCTTATTTCCAATATTTTCATAAATTCTGACTTCCATTTAAATGTGAAAATATTTCCTTATACCCACACAAAAAATCGTTTGATAGTTGTATTTGAAAACTTCTAAAACTGAAGTACTAAATTTTGAATCATTCAACTGCAAATATAAAAGAAATAAACTTGTAAAAACTATTTGGTCAACTATCAACTTTCAAATGGCTTGTGTTTAACACATTGAATATTTTCAATATTATATAAAATGTTTTGAGCCGGGGAGCCACTTGGAAGATTCTGATGCAGTTCCGGATCAATCATCTCCAGATTTTTTCAAGAGGAATCCGAGTTTTGCCTGTTGAACTTTCATCCTCATCTTCCTAGTGGTCTCTTCATGGGTATAGCTCAATCTATAGTGGTTTTGAAATAGACGCTATCATATATATCCATTGTTATGTGTTTCAGTGGCATAGCTAAAAACTTAAAGCATTCTGTATTTGAAATACGTTCAGGATTTTTAATTCCATGTAATTTTGAATTTATTGAAATCTAAAAATATAAGTCGGCCGGATGGCCGCGTGGTAAAGCTATGATTTACCACCCTGGAAGAACCGGGTTCAAATCCGAGTCCCACACCTCAGTTTTTCAGGAGGGATCCAAGACAGGCCGTTGAACCCCATCCTTTAACCACCCGGTTGACCCCATCATGGGTGTTGTCCAGCCTGTGATGAGTTCTGTAAGTGGCCACCGCCAGATACAGAATATCCCATGAGGATATGGCGGCTTAATCAAACTAACCTAATCTAAAAATATAATTCAGTGTTTAATTATAACACGTTATAAAACTTTTATTTTCCATTTTTATATTAAAGTGTGTATACAATATGTTATAAGTCTATTTAAAAAAAAACCCTGGAAAATTGAAATTTCTTAATTATCTTCATGCCAATCTAATTTTTCCATTTTAAGGAATTTCCATATTTTTTTCTTATTAAAAATTTTGACAAAATATTTTAAAAGTTTTATTTATAATTTAGTAAAGTCATCGATAGATAAAGTATATTGTGCAATTCTGCTATTAATACTCTAACCCATGGTTTTCGGAGAGTATGACCATAGCAATATCACCATTGTTAAGGCTATTATTGATAATTAATTCTCGATAATAGTTATCTTATACAATAATAATCATCATAATTTGATGTAAACTATTCACATAAATCGTATTTCGATAATTATAGTATATCGTACTTTCTGACTTGTAAGATCAATCAGTTACTGTGATGTATAAAGATTTAAAATTTTACTACAAATAATTATGTAATTATTAACGAGGAAAAATAAAACTTATGTAAAATTTGACCTATATAATGTTACAAGGAAAGAATATCTAACGTATATAAATACTTGCACAACACTCTACTCAATTTTCATGTTTTATCGGTTATGCATTGTTATCTTGTTATGCATATTAACTATGTTTGTTTTTGCATATAAAATTATATATGATTCTATTAATGTGTACATTCGTAAAATACTATTTCAGAATTTTATATTATTTTTTAAGTTGATAAAAATGTTTCAAACATATTTTAAAAAATATAACCTATTATTTTCTATATTATTAGAATATTTTATGAAAGTTATATCTACATATTTTTCTTTTATTTTGCTTTTTTTTTTATATTTAAAAATTGTAAGTTGTTAATAAAGTTTGTATTTAAAAAATATCTGTGTTTTATACTTTAATTCTACTCATTTTTTCATCATATGTATAAAAGGTTTTAAATTTTTGCATAATATTTACTTTTATAATATATTTATCTTAAAAACAGTTTTAATCAATTATTTCTTTAGCTAAACAATTTATCCAATCATGCTATTTAATATTATTAGAATTTCGTGTTTAATATGAGCCGCTCACTTGCCAAATCGATTAACACTACAAAACCAAAAGTAGAGAAAAATGATAAAATAATATAGATTGTTTTTTAAAATTCCCTTTAAAATATAAATTCAAATAAACATTGTAGAATATATTATTACAGATATAAAATGCATAAGATAGTATATCCTTGGAGTAACCGTTATTTTTAATACAACTTTTGTATGGCTGATGGAGTTAATCGTTTTGGCAAGTGAAAAGAAAAAATAATAATACCATCGAATTCAATCTTCAAAATACAGTGGTGATCGGTTAACTAACAGTTCGGATGACGAACAAATCAGATAACGAACACTTTCGCGGAGGATTTTTGTGTTCGGATAACGAACACAAATTCTGATAACGAACACTTCACAGAACAAACGACTCGCGGAATGACGGAAAGACAGGTCGGCCGGATGGCCGCGTGTTAAAGCTGTGGCTTATCATCATGGAGGATCCGGGTCCTACTCCTCCAGTTTTTCAGGAGGGGTCCGGGCCCGGCCCGTTGTAACTCATCTTTCAACTATCCAGTTGACTTTTACCATCCTAGAGGATCCTACTCCTCCAATTTTTCAGGAGGGTTCCCGGCCCGGCCCGTTGAACCTCATCTTCAACCATCTGGTTGATCTCATCATGGGTGTTGGCCAGCCTGTGATGGGCTCTATAAGTGGCCGCCGGGTTTGGCCAGCCTGTGATGAGCTCTATAAGTGGCCGCCGCCAGATAAAAATATCTCATGGGGATATGGCGGTTTAACTAACCTAACAGAATGACAGGCTTAGGCTTTGCGCGTTGGTGGACTTATGGGTAAGGATTAGGTTTAGTCCCTCTTCAGTGCTATAGTCTATCTGCTACATTCTTTTACAGAACAGAACATTCTGAATGTTCTGTTCTGTAAAAGAATGTAGCAGATAGACTATAGCACTGAAGAGGGACTAAAAAATAGTCCAAAAACATTATGCAGTGAATAAATCTGTGAAATAACTTGCATATAGAGCTAATCTTTGAACAATTTTAAGTTTTGATATTTGTAATAATTTCCTGCAATAAAAGCCATATCAGTTATCTTTGAATATGTTGTTGCTCATTGCTTTAATGTTCATATTAAGAAGTAAAATAAATACTTATAAGTTAATATATATACAAACTTGTTATCTAATAATTGCAATTGAATTTAGAAATTATTTTCACATTTAACATCAATTTTAATAGTAGAAATTAAGTTTAAAATTACTTTATTTAAAATTTTCTGAAAAAAAATCAATATAATTTTAATTAAATAATGTAAAAATGCATTCTGGAGCTACGGAAAAAATTTCAATTTCTTATTTCCTCTTATATTTGTTTTAATTTCCTAACAGAATATCTGAAGTGTAAACTGTGCTTATAAAAAGCAATTTCTATTCACAGAAAAGTATGTATACATTCATACAAATCCTCTCTCAAACATATAATAAATTACTACATCCAATTTCCATTTTCCGGTATTATATTTACTTAAGCTATTAGGTGTGCTTATGGTTAGTGAACCAAGAATGTTCAACTAGAATACTGCATGAATATAATAGCAGGTCAAATTTTCATTCATTTCAATAATATAATTTTGACATATTGAACTAATATTTGAAAGATATCATAATAGTCAATAACAGATAATAGATATGATAACAGTAAATAATAGGTGTATAAAAATTATATTTTAAAATTTAATTTTCAAAACTTTTCATTTCTGATCTACTATTTAAAAATTATATTACAATTCTTATACTCAATATATTTTGTAAAATGGAGAAATAAATTAGTTAATAAATGAATGAAAAAATAATTGTTTCAGAATCAGTATAAAATTAATGTTAAATGTAAAGAGAATCCTCTTCTGATGGAATGTAATCAAGTTAATCAACATCAAATAAATAAAAATATAACAAAACTAAAACATTTATAACTGATCAATATTTTAAGGAAAAAAAAAAGGTTAATAATAACCTGATATATTTAATAATCTGACTTTAAAAAAATAATAAACACAGAGAGAAACTGTTTTATATAAACTATTATTAATTTTTATATTCTATTTTAATTGCAACTTTTATCTGTTAAAGTTATTTAATCAGATATCAATTTATTTTATATTAATCTTTTACTAAAAGATTACATTTTGTAAAAATTAAATTTCTATCTATATAAATATTTTCATTATTAAAATTTTCTTAACAGAAAGAATTACTTCATCCGAGTATAGAAGAAAAACCAAGCACTATGCAGAAATAAAACCTTTATTTCCTAAAGGAACATTTTCAACCATTCTCCACTGGTCTTCTTCAGCTAAATGGTCGAAAATGTTCCTTTAGGAAATAAAGGTTTTATTTCTGCATAGTGCTTGGTTTTTCTTCTTTACTCGGATTAGTTGCAGAATGTCTACAACTTTAGGAATTACTTCATATTTCTTAAATAAAATCTTGGAAGATAATGTAATTAATAATTAAAGTAGTTATTGATTACATAGAACAAAATAAATAAGTGTATCATTGTTAAGAAGAGTGTTTTTATCATCAAAACAAAAAACAAGATATTACATTAATGACTGTACAGAAATTTTCATTATGAGTTTGACTTTGCATCCCTCTTCAATCTGATAGTATGTAAGCTATAAGATAGCTCAATTTTAAAAGGAAGAAGGCTCTTGATATTTATCTGGAATATAATTTTCCAATGACATCCATTTGATAATTAAATAACTTGTAAAATATTACCTAAATACTAAGTATATAACAACAAGTAAATAATATGTAAACTTAATGAAGCTGATATCAAGTCATTCTGTATTAGTAATGTGCACAATTTTATCATTTTGATATATAGTTAAGTACTGTACATATTATTATATACTTCAATATCTAGTTGTATTTCTATGATACATAGTTTTCGAATGAATCTCATTGACAAATGGTATTTCAGATAAATATAAATATGAAGAAGCTTATTCCTTTCAAACTTGATCTAGTTTTTGAAGGTGAAACTTCTGACTTGATCAGTCTGAAGGTGTTGCAAATTCATTCGAAAATCATATCTGGAAAATTGCTATATAAGCATTAATGAAATAAAAATCCTACTTCTTGACCTAATATTAAAAATCCTTTCTTCTTGTCAAATAAGACTGAAAAAATTTTTTAATATAAAAATATGCAAAAAGAAAATCCAATTTCAATTAAAAAATTTCCAATTAGTTCTTGAATTCCAAAATGTCACCTTATTTCAAAAACTTTATAACTACTGATTGTTCATTTTTACATTATTGAATTATATGATTCATTTTGAAAAGTAGTATAAGTTGTAAAATCCTAGTAATTCCAAAACATTACTTCCTCCTGTAGGCAATTTTCAAACACATTGTAATTCCAGAACAAATTAAAAAAATCTCTCCACTCCATTCTTCAGCAAAAACATAGGAGAGTTATGTATTATATAGATTTGATTTTATTCCCTAAAGAAGATATAAATTTGCGATGTAAACCTGGAATATTTCAATAATTGTTATGAAATTAAAAAACAGGAAAGTTCGCTCTCCTGAAAAGCTTGGAGTTGAGAGGTTTTTGAAGTAAGGCAACGGAAAAGTTAATTATGTATTTTCCACATACAATATAACAGACTGAACATTCCAAACACTATAATGTTAATAATAATGCATGTTATAATATAGTAATGTGTAAAATTATTATGTATTTAGCTGTTCACTGTGTATTAGATTTCAATTTCCCAATCAATAAGTCATGCAATTTTCAAATTAAAGCTTAGAGTGATAATAAGTATAACAAAATTATAAAATTTTGACCACATTTATTCATTTTCTTGAGATTATTTGGTTCTGTTAAATTAGTCAATAAATTAAATTGCATTTCCTGAAAGTTTCAATTAAAAAAATGTTTATTTCAATGTTTTCTATATAATGCATATTAAATTGCATTTCCTGAAAGTTTCAATTAAAAAAATGTTTATTTCAATGTTTTCTATATAACGCATATCAGTTAGCTTTATAAATAAATTATAATAAATAATCATAACAGATACAAAATAATTTACTTATTTAAAAGGATAAATTATTAGGCTTAATATTTTTCAATATTTCATCAGAGTCAATTTCAATTATATATAAAAATTTTAGTTATAAAAAATTTTTGTAAACTGAATGAAAGATTGTATTCATATGTAATTATTTTTTATACTATTAAATACAGTAATATCCCGACTTACGTGAACTCGGAGTTATGCGGTTCTTGATTTTTTCGTTTGGCAACACTGCTGCATGCTATCTTTCTGTGATACGCATTGCACGCATTTTGCATGTACTCTATGTGCACAATTATGATTCTACGATCGATGAAAGTTAAGATTGTTTTATGTTTTCTAAACCTTTAAAAAACTATGTCGTCCAAACGAAATAAATCTGATTCTCCTACACCTAGTAAGAAAAGGAAAACAATATCTTTGGAATATAAACTTAACATTATTCAAGAATTTTGATAACAGAATGAAAATTTGTGAATTGGCAAAGAAGTTTGAGCTACCAGAATCCACAGTAAGAACCATCACAAAAGATAATAAAAGAATTCTTGGTATGGTGAAAAATGCACAATCCTCAAAAAGAAGTTTGAGCTACCAGAATCCACAGTAAGAACCATCACAAAAGATAATAAAAGAATTCTCGGTATGGTGAAAAATGCACAATCCTCAAAATCAAGCATAATTCGTAATCATCATGGTATTATTGCTGAGATGGAAAAAATGCAGAAGATATTGTATGATAATTAAGTAAAAGTGAATAATTTTTTACGTAACTCATTTATTTTTTGAATATTTTGTATTAATATGTACAAAGAACTGCAATTATATTAAATATTTTTCTTCTAAACTAATGTTTTTGTCAGTCCTTGGTGTATTTCTTCTTTTTTAACTGCTAACCTTTTTATACTTAAATATACTTTACACTAGCATTTTTTGCAGTTTAGGTTAACTTTACATTTATTTTTCCACAATGTACAAATGTTTTCGGTGCTTATTTACACCCTCTTCAGGTACGTTCTCTTACATCTGTTTTAAATTTTTTAGAACTACTTCAAGTAGTTCTAAAGAATTTAAAACTAAACTGCAAAAAGTGAATCTAAACTGCAAAAAAAGTGCTAGTGTAAAGTATATTTAAGTTAGTCCTTGGTTTCAATTAAACCAAATTTACATGTATTTTTATGCAAAGTTGTACCTGACTTATGCGAATTCGACTTATGTGATTTTCGTCTGTTCCACCTATTGCATAACTTCGGGGTATTACTGTACTTCAAATCTAGTTGAAAATGTTTTTGTAAGATAGGCAGAACACACATCCATTATTAATATACATTAGAGTTATATATAAATCTGGAATTCTCTTACATCTGTTTTAAATTTTTTAGAACTACTTCAAGTAGTTCTAAAGAATTTAAAACTAAACTGCAAAAAGTGAATCTAAACTGCAAAAAAAGTGCTAGTGTAAAGTATATTTAAGTTAGTCCTTGGTTTCAATTAAACCAAATTTACATGTATTTTTATGCAAAGTTGTACCTGACTTATGCGAATTCGACTTATGTGATTTTCGTCTGTTCCACCTATTGCATAACTTCGGGGTATTACTGTACTTCAAATCTAGTTGAAAATGTTTTTGTAAGATAGGCAGAACACACATCCATTATTAATATACATTAGAGTTTTCCAGATTTATATATAACTATCTTGTATCTTGTTTATATTTCATAGATCAAACAGAACTAATAGCAGCTAAGTTTTTCTTTATTTTAAAGATACAAATGTTTACGGCAATTAGGCCATCATCAGGCTACGTTCTATTGCTGATGTAGCCTGATGATGGCCTAATGTCCGAAAATGTTTGTATCTTTAAAATAAAAAGAAACTTAGATGCTATTAGTGCTGTTTAATCTATGAAATACGATTATGAGTATAAGCAGTTGTGAATAACATTTTATATGTATCTTGTTCATATTTTTCATAAATAATTTTTCGCTAATTGAAGAAAAAATTATTTGAATTAATTTTTATTATGAAAAGATTTTTTTGTCACCTTATCATATAGAATATTGAAAAATTTAACATATACTGTAAATTATCTGATTCTAATAAAAGTACTATCAATTTATAAAGTAAATATAATATAGACATGTATCTTTTAAATCAAAATTCTAAGAATGTTAATATTCATGTCTTATTAATATTCACTACTTGGAAATGAATGCCAAAAACAATACAAAATGTTCAATAATAAAAAATTTAAATTATTTTTTAATTTTATCAAACGTAATAAATAAATGAAACTGGAATGATGATAAATTTTGATCAAATATAAAAACAAAGATCAGAGTAATTAACAAATTGATATAAGTAAGTATATCAATTTTGTAAGTTTAAAACCATTTAAATTTAATAGATGAAATTAATGACATAAATATCATCTTTATTAGTTTAAATCTCTTTTCTGAGAGATTTTTAAAATCACATTAAATACTAAACTGTTTATAAGCATAATGTTGTCTAATTTACTTATTTATTTAATGTAATATTTATAAATAAAATAAAATTAAAAAAATGCATCACATTTATTTTTATTCAATGTATTCATGATTAAAATATCCAAAATTGTAGCATAAATTATTTTTATATTTAAAATTTTCGAGTTATTTTAAATTTAGCAATAGCCACAATATTTAATAATGACTTTGTGCAATGATTAATTAAAATTTAGTATAACAGTTATGCTATATTAAATCAAATTTTTATAGTAGTTTCTTAAGAAAAAAAGTAAGACTGCTAAGCAGCTGATAAGCTTATATCTATCTATCTATCTATCTATGCATTTAGCTCTATTACTTCTAAAAATCTTTAAATTAATTTATAGTAGTAATAAATTTCGAAAAAATTTGATATAAAACTCATGCCATTGAAAAGCTTCAATATTTATATATTTTAATCCTGATCTTTTATCATTTGAAAATACAGGATTAGTAGTAACTTTTTACTTAAAGATAAATATTATTAGAACTTTATAAAAGTTCTTTTATACATCAATATAATATAATATTTTATTTTAAAAATTAGAAATTTCAAATCAACAATTAATTTTCCTATAATTAATATATCCAATACTTACAAACATCTTTAAATGTCTGGCACAGACAAGTCCGTCACCACCATTATTACCTGGTCCACAACATATTAATACTGTACCACCTTTACCCATATTTGCACGAGGATAAGTTTTTGCAATTGCTGTAGCAACGCTTAATCCAGCTAATTCCATTAACTGATCAACACTATAGCAATATTCATTGAACAATTCTTTATCAATATTAATTGCTTCTTCCTGACTGAGGGGAAGAAAACAATTATAAATTTATATTAATTACTTATAAATAAAAAAGTAAAATTAATTGTAATTATCTATTTTCATTAAAATGATTAAAAATAATAGAGAACATGCATTTGAAATTTGTTCTTTCTTCCTAGCAAATTGTTGTTTTTAAACATTTTAAATATTTGCTAATGTGATATAATCATAGATATAAACAATTAAAATATTATATAGTAAAAACTTGATGAAAGTTAATAAATGATATATTTATTTTAATAATTTAATTTAATTGAACATTGCCCACAATCTTTTGAACTGTTGACAGAAGATAACAGTTCAAAAGATTTTTTGTCCAAAGAGACTTCAAACAGTTGTTTTGAAAGCAAATACAGAAGGTCTTTGATTATATAAATCTTATTCATATAAAATATTTTTTGCATCCATACTATTTTTTAAATCATTATTATAAATTAATATACAGCACTATATTATAATTTTATAGAACAATGTCACAAAGATATAGCAATAAAATTATAATTACAGTAATGGTACCATCAACAATAGTACTATAATTAATATTATCATGATATATATTAACAATCATAATACAATATATTTTGTAAATATATATCACTGCTTTTTGTTCAAAATATGTATACAACATATAATTTTGTTTTAATTCTACCATAATAATTACAGAGTAATTTCTATAAATCCAATTTAAATGGTCATAAAAAAATTAGATCTTACATAAACAGGAATCACCTGTATAATATTTGAAAACATGTTACAAAATATTTACATTAATATCCATCTACTATGTATAGATATTCTAAGTCAATCACAAGCAGCTCCTAAGCAGGAAAATATATTCATTCATCAAAAAACATCTATTTTATAACTAAACTTATAATGAATGCTATATTTATAATAATATACACTCGTTTATACATATAAATATGCAATTATTAGTATAGGATTCACATTAGAACAGTGTTCTATGTGAATCCTATATTAATGAAGGCATATTTATGACAAAAGTTTTTTATATGTATAGTTAGATGTTTTTGATTTATAAACATATTTTCCTGCTTAAAAGCTGTTTGTGATTGATTTAGATTTAAAATCAAATTAAATTTTAAATTAAATATATAAATGTAAGAGTTTTACTTATTTTAAAGATAAATATTTTAAATAAATGTTCAAATTAATATTTCAATGTCAGATTTATATAAAATAGTTCCATAAAAGTAAAAAATGTCCTCTTTCTAAAATATAATATTTTAATATTTATACTTTACTTTATATTCATTTTTATATAAAAATAATTAAAGAACAATAATAATATTGTTCATCTATTATTTTTATATCTTTTGAGGAAAATAAATATGACAACTTAGATATATATCAAATTTATAATTTTTTATTGTTTTCATAAAATACATTATCCTGTCGGCTGTTTTTATTTATTCAAAGTTTATATTTTACAATTGCTTTTTTCACATTAAGATAAAATATTTAGAAAATTTATGATGAAAAATTTTCAGACAAAAAAAAAATGAGAATTTCTGTTAAAACTTAATGATGAGTATAAGTGACTAAATTTGATCATTAAATTAACTTTCAACTAAAATTAAAGAGTTAATTTTGGCTAAAGTGATTCATGCAAATTAAAGATATTTTTAAAATTGAAAATGTGGAATTAAATATACTTTCCCTGCCATACATTTATTAAGGTCGAAAGAATTAATTTAATATTGTTTTATTAAATTCCAAGGATTGTTCACATGATGAAAATTAATAAATTCAACAGAAATATGAAAAAATATTAAAATTATTTATTTATAATATTTAATAGAATTTATAACTTATAAATAATACATGTACAGCATTTTGATTATCATCATACATGCATCATGTGATATTTTAATTTATTTGTCCTTATAATCCACCAAAACATTTATTAACAACAAATATTATTTCCAATATAATACAATATTTATGCAGAGAAATGTTTAAAATATTTTAAAATAATATTTATGGATTGAATAAATATATAACATCAAGCTTTTTATATTCATAACTTTCAACTTTAATGTAATTAGACTTTTAAATTTGAATGATATATTTATATGATGCTTTGAATATAAATAATAAGAGTGATCACAAGATTTAAGTTGACAAAGCAATACTATCATTCAAAATATGAAATTTATAATGTATTTTATTGGATGTTTTCTTCCATAACATAGTTTATACAACCAATCAAACAATTATAAAACATAGAAAAATTAATTTCAGAAATGTGCATAAAATAAAGGAAAAAATCTAAATATTTTCTAAAATATTGAAAAATTCTTTATATCAGAGTCTACTTATTCATAAAAATTTAGCATGAATCGAATAACATTTTCACAGACATGAAAACTGAATTATTGCTGGATTCTCTGACTCTCTTAAATTAGCTTTACAATTTTTCAGTAAATTTGCATTTTCTGTCATAAATGAATTGGTATCATTCTGGCAGATTGTAAGATTTTGCATGGTAGACCTCATCATCCCCAATCACAAGGAAGTGTTGAAGGAGCAACTAGGATATGGAGAATATGCTACAGGATTAGATGGAAGATAACCACAGCACTAATTAGTTATTGAACATGAATTTTTTTTTTTGACATTGGATAAACTAACAGCCAAACGATCACTTAATGCTACGGTTATCCAACCCCATAACATGTTCTCCTCATCCTAGTTGGTCCTCTCAACACTTCCTTGTGTTATTCGATTCACTCTGCTTTCTACAAGAATTTTATACACAAGCACCATAAGCAGTAATTATATTTATTTTAAGAAAAAAAACGTTTTCTATCTATTACAGGATCTGTAATAGATCGAAAACGTTTCTTTTCTTAAAATACAGTAAATATAATTACTGCTTATGGCACTTCCTTGTGATTGGAGATGATGAGGTCTACCATGCAAGACCTTTAACTACTGAATCAAATATTTTTGAAGTTGTAATTATTATTTAGGCATAGGCCTATTTAAGTCGTATTATTAATTATGTATCAGGAAAATGTTTTTTTAAAATGCTATTAAAAAATCATTATTCAATTAAATTATGCTAAATGAATATTTTAAAAATAAATATCTCACTTAAGACTAATTGAAAAGAGCAAACGCCCCCATTTTGATGATTAACTAACTTTTTATCGATTTTTAAAAAATTTCATTAACCGACCCAAAATATTTTTAATGATTCATTAAATTTAATTTAAAAACATTACGTTTAATGATTCATTAAATTTAATTTAAAAACATTACGTAAAAAAAAAAAAGCATAATTCGCGCAACAGGATTGGTTATTTTAAATACTTGCGTAAACAAACGTCATTGATAAATAAACCAATTACACCTTTCGTTTCAAATTTAAATTTTTTTTTTTTTTTTTATACTCCACGCTATTCGGATCGATTTGAATTCGGTTTTGCCTGGTATATTTTAAATAATTTATGTTATAAATGACTTTTACTTTTAAAATTCCGTATATGGATATTTCACAAATCATTTGCGGAATAGTAAACGGCGATGATTATGCGGAATAAGAAAGAAAGAAAAAAAATCCGACGAAATAACCGAGTTATTCATACGAACATGTCGCAGTTAAATTATAAAATACGTGTGTTTTCACACGCATTACTCGATGTGGGAGTAACAGATGTAGTTAACATATAATCAATACCGAAAAATTGTTAAATGCGAAAAGTTAATAAGCATTTCAAAAATATACTTTTATATTTATATGGAGAAAAGTTAACATTTTTAGGGAGGACGAAACTAATTATAACGTACACGAAACGTTAATTTCCTGAGGTAAATGGCGAAGAAGATAGAAATTAAGCGATAAATACATCGTTCTAATATTACCTACAGCAGTTGTCATAGTAACAAACTAAAAGCGGGGAATATTTTATGTATAATTAAAAGATTTATATTGAAAGAAATTTGTCGCGGACTTGCAAAATTTGCGAACTTTTTGGCCGTTTCAAACGTGTCATACAGCAAAATTTCTATTCTTCTTCTTGCGAAATAGTTTGACTACAGTTTCACACCATTCTGCAAGAAATTTTATATATATTTTCTACATAATTTACGATTCTTTGACACCGTTAACGGCGTGGGTGAAAAACTTCCTAAAAATAAAATTTTAACCGGTAAATTTTTTTTTTGCAAGTAAAACGCTTGCAAATAAACTCCCAAATCCAGTTAATTTACTGTTTATTGCCGTTTCAATAAATAACAGGTTGTAATAACGTCACTAGGCACAAATATTCTAATTAAGCGTTTTGGGTCAATCACGATCAGGTTAATAAGTAAAATATTTTATTAGAAAAAAATCCGTGTAAGAAAGTTGTATATAAACACCTTAGATTACTGCTTAAAGAGATATAAAACGATTGCAATTTAACAGTTAATCCCCGCTTTGTGAAGATTTTTCCTAAATCCCGTTAAGAACGGAGAAAATACGGCTTCGTTCACAATAAATTCTATATCCAAACAATGAAAACTGTTACTAATGTGGTGAGATAGAAAACAGTAAAGACGTTTAACGTATTGTTTTGTGATACTAGCTATTATGTTTAAAGTGTGATATATAGTCCAGTGTAAGAGCGAGAAGGGAGGATTCATTTGCAAAAAGCATCGATCGTGCGTAGTTAACAACAAAAGTCCATTTACGGTAAGAGTCATTAAAAAAATTACACGATATTCGTTTCACTATGATAAGCATTATAATTACAATAGATAAATAAATAATACTAACTGTATATATTATGTAAAAACATAAAATATACATTCTTCGTTAATCGAAGTTCTTACGAAAATTAAACCGCAAAATTAATTTTTAATGAATATTTTTAATGTTGCGCTTTCAGCGATGTGCTACAGTTACCTGCATATCACTATCGTTACAGCTTTATTTTTTATTTTTAAAGTAGCGTTAGGTATTTCTATTGTTAACTACAGAGCATCTTACCTGATATACAACAGGTTATCAGCTTTAACAACAAGATTGGCTTCGGGATAATCGCTTTTACCACGATCAACACTTATGCTCTTGGGTCTTCTACGAAAAGAGAAGCGACTAGATTTCTTTTCTCCCTTCTCCATCTTGTATCTGATATATTATATATGTATGTATATTTAGAGTTTCTTCATCACAAACCGACCAGCCGACTCGTCTGGTTGTCTGACATGCTAGGTGAGATGTGGGAGACGTTGGTTCGGGTCGATGGAGAACAGTCCATTAATGAAACCAAGGGACGAGAAACCAGAGATGGGCGAGCGATTGTTATTTAAACTGATCATATACTGTAATATCGTAGATAAACAAAGTTTGAATAGATTATGTGAATAAGAGAGGCGTGTGCATTCGATAACCGGAGGCCAGATAGGCGGAAATTTTCCTTTAAAACGAAGATGACTATCTCTTTACAGGTGTAAATGATGCTGTTACTTAGCAACCGCTGACAGATCCCATTTGGAATAGGTAAAGGGGTGAGGAAAACGAAACGGGGAAAAAATACGGATAGAAGAGTTCTAAAGCGAAAAATGCCCTTTGATAACCTAGGAAGAAGACCGAGAAACGTTGCTTAGCAACTAAAGGTGCTAAAATGTTTGATTACTGAAACAGGTGCAAAGCAAATGGAGTTCCATTAAAGAGAGAATTATGGAAGTTCTTGTTATTTACGCTTATATCATCTGTATAAAATAAAATATAAAATTGTATATTTAATTTAAAAAATATATATATATATTTATAAATTTAAACGTTTATTGAAAAAGGAAATCAACTTTTTAATACAACCTATGACGAATCATAGAATATTTTTATTATAAAATAATAAATTTGTTTTAATCTGATTAAATATATATTTATTCATTCTAAATAAATTTTTTATGCCAGTAAATATTTGATAGACGATTCAATCGAAACTTTAAAGCTATTCTATATATATATACTATATAATTCTTGTTCTTTATGTATGCTTATAGTATAAATACTGTATATATATAGAGAAAAAGGGGGAAATTGTAAAGTATATTTCAGTATATATTTCAATTAAATATTAGCGATAAGAATATAATGGAGAGGATGAAATATTTATCATTCAGAATTAATAATTTATAATTTTAAAATACTGTATTAAATTACATAAATTATATAATTTTGGATTTTAATAAAAATAAAATATATTTCTTTTATAATTCAAAATAAATTACAGTATAGATTAATCTCTAAGAATGGAGACAGTAGTCATTTAAAGAGTAACAATTTGGATAATAAATATCTTAGCTCAGGGAGCATCCAAGACTCAGTTGCAAACACTACATTTCACTATTCTATTCTTTGCTATTTCTATCCATTTCTGAATTTCAAGATGCATATTTTGCTGTGTTATCTTTCCATCTTCTCTTTGGTCTTCTGATAGTCGCTTTCCAATGGGTTCTATTTTCAATATTTTTTCACTTCTCAACCATCAGACATTCTTTCAATATGGCTTAACATGTCAAACTATGAACTTTTATTTCATTAACTGTAAAGAGTAATTTATTAAACAGATTATAAAGTTCATCAGTTTTTCTTCTTTTCTTTAGTTCTGATCTGTATTCATCTGTCATTTTATCTTTAGTGGGATTAAAAAATTTTCTTTAAAATTCTATTTTTGAAACCCTGAAACTTTTTCATTTCAAAATTTTCTGCCCATGTTTCAATTCCATGTAAATTAATGCACCTAAATAGCTATAGAAATTATTTTAAATAAAATAGATATAAGAAGTATTTTTATTTATACAGTCTTTTTGAGTCTTCTAAAACAAGTTTCCTATAGCCGAACTTGCATTTTTAAAAGCACATTATGTAAAATTCAGAATAGGATTGAAGGTATTCATTGTGATAATTTTATTTTAAAAATTCTGAGTGAATTCAACTTTGTTATAAAAAATTATTTTATAACTTAGGATAAATTCTGAAAATGATCTAATATTAAGTGGAATTTTTAAGTTAATAATTTTATATTTAGAACGTTAAAATGAAAGTTATTTCAGTCTATAGATGATCTATGTGTGCTACATAATTGGCATATAACAAATTTATTTCTATAAATTTCTATAAGCCATCAAAAAATCAGAACAGTCATTGAGTTGATACATTACAAAAAAATGAAAAAAGAGAAACTTATTTAGTACAGCATATTTCACATTTCATCTCTGATGCAACTCATAGAAAAAAATAAAGTTTTTACAGATGATGTGATGCCATATTTTATAAAATCTTTTCAAATAAACACTTTTTTCATCATAAATATCTCCCAAAAATATGGGCAATTATAAAGAATATAGGCTACTTTTAGATCATTGATCAAGGCTATACATACCTATTCCTAAATATTATACAGAAAAAACTATGCTGGTGGCCTCCTGAGCTAGATGGCCAATCTGCAAGTTGAGGCCATATTAATATCCACCCAAGCATACTGTCAGATTTTTAAACTGTGTAAAATTGCCATTTGTATCCTGTGGCCATGACCAGGAGTCTAGATAAATAAAGAATTGTTTCTCATTCTTTTGTTAAATTAAAAATTATAAATTAAGATAATTTTTTAAATAGACATTGTTTGAAAAACTTCTCCCATAAACATTTTTTTCTGTTTATTATTAGTGCTATAGATACTGTTCATTTATTTTTAAAGGCATTGCTACTATGACATTTTGAATTGCAGAAAACTTTTTCTCATTGACATTTGTACTTATTATTGTTATAATAACATATGCAGTAGCACATGAAACTTTGTTGGGTCCCAGAGAAAAATTCTGATGCTTTCCATAGTGTACTACAAACACATGCCAGATCTGTTTCAGAACGATATGTGGTCATTTCAAAATGCTCAGAACTTTTATTGATTTTGGCAGAGTTGCCCACAATGCATTATGGTTGCTTCACGATGGCCATAAAGCAAAATAACGTTGAGCATTGGTGTTTGCTCGTTTGGAACTGGCTATAATGAATTGTGGCTGCTTTTTGGTCATTGTGTGATTTCGGTATTCGGGTGTAACATTTACATATGAATCCATGCATAAGAGTCTGATGTGCCAAAATTATTTTTTTTTGTGTCTGGTTTCTCGTGTTTTGTGTTTGTATATTATTACAATAATCTATAATTTTCTAATAAAAATTAACAATGGGCAATCCATAAATTTTGGCCATTTTGATTTTTCAAACTTATAACTTCAGTATTCAATCTGAAGCCCGTTGTAATTTGAGAACAACTTGTATTTGACTGAACATTAAAATTAAGATTTACCAAATATTTTAGAAGTAAAAATTTTTTATATACAGTTGAATTTATACAGTTTGAGAGTACCTGAATAATTTTCCTTCACTATAACATTAATTATTATAATGAAGTACAATTATTTTATTATAAAGCAGATCCCCAACTTACAGAGTTAATTCTTCCAAAAAATTTCCATAAGTTGAAAATCATATAAGTTCAATAATGCTTAAATTGATATACATAAATGGGTGCATTAACAGAATAGCCAAATAAAACCTATGAATAGGAAATAAATAGAGTTTCAAAGTCACTACTGCCGTTAGTGCTCTTTATTCGTTATTGAAACTTATGAACATACTTTAAGAATAGATAAAATTTAAGGCCTTAATATTTTTACAAAAAAAAAATAAATGATTTAATAAATTTTTCATTGGCATTTTACAGTAAAAGCAAAATTTAACAAATATTTTAACAAAAATTTTATAAACTTACAAATCCATGTATCTTTGAAACTACAAGTTGGGGACTTACTCAGGGTTGCAAAATTGGAGTCAGAATCAAGAGTCGAAGGTTTTTAGATGGAGTCAGAGTCAGAATTTTAAATTGCCCACAATCAGGAGTCGGATCTTACAAATTTTTGAAGCCAGAGTTGGATTTTTTTAAAAGGTGGAGTCTGAGTTGGATCATTCGACATCCGATTCCGCAACGTTGAGTTGTAGAGTCAGAGATTTTTGGATGGATTGGACTCAGATTTTTAAATTGCCTGGAGTTGGGAGTTGGACCTTACAAATCTTAGGGAGTCAGAGTCGGATTGTTTTTAAAAAGTGGAGTTGGTTTCTACAACCCTGGACTTAACCCTGCATATTAGTTATATAAATAGTCCTCAATTTACACCACTTGTACTCATTGAATTTATCAATGGTGATGTCATTGATAAATTCTATGATTGATCAATGTAATTCACATAGGTTCAAGTCTCTGAGGAATTGCTTGATATATGGAAAAAATTGTTTTTGAGTCTGATTCTTCTAGTTTTATGTTTGTTATATTTATTAAGATAACTTATAGTGTCTTAGTTAACATTAGTAGTGAGAAATCTTTAAATTTTAAGCATTTATGACTTATGATTTAAGGATATCATGAGATTTTAGGCTCCAACTCATGATGGCAAAGATTGAAATCAAATCTCATCATAAGTCAAGGACTATCTGTATTTCAAATACATTATCAATATTAGCATAAATAGTTTATATACTTAAAGACATTCATATTTTAATGTATTCATTCTATGCTATAGGTAGACTTGCATATCTTGATTGTTGAGTCTTTCAACAGACTAGCATATTTATTTTTTGAAATAAATATTATATTCTTATTTTTATCAGCTCTTGTAGCTATTATATTGTACTCTTGCAATTATTGGCATATAGTATATTGCAATCAGTGCTTTCCTATATATGTCTTTGAGTGTCCTCCTTTTATGCTTAAAGAATTTAGCAACTTTCCAACTACTAAATCCTGGATTCAAGATTCTTAAAAAACTATCCAAGATTAAAAATAACATCACCTGGAATCTGGTACATTACTTTTCTAAATTATCTTATATTTTTTGATTAAGAGAATAAATAGTTATTTATCAGATTAAGTTAACAAACTTTTTTTTAATCAAATTCTGGATTTTAAGCAGATGTTCCCTATTGGCATAAGCCAGGCAATATAGTTTTATTTATTCAAGTAACCTTAAAGGATTACTATATTTAAGATTATCTGAATGGAGAATGTGACTTAAATATTAATAATCAAATATTTCCAATTCAATCCCAGGCAAGAATAAGTTTATTTTTAAAATTTAATTAATAAAAAAATTACCAGTAAATTATAATTTGTTAAATGATTAACAGATGGTGGTAGTTATACTCACAATAATAATTCCAAAATTGATTTCAAAAAATTATATACAGTGGGTGATCAGTTACTGAACAGTTTGGAATATGTACAAATCAGACAACAAAGTTTTGCATAAGATTTTTATGTTCAGACAGTTTCCTTATCCAAATATGTGTTTGTTGTTGTTAAACAAACACATATTTGGATAACGAACAACTTCACGGAAAAAACTGTGGGACTCATGGACTGACGAAATGACAGGCTTAGATCTTGCATGTTCATGGACTTATGGGTAAAGATGGGAGAACAGTGATTTTTCCTGATTAAAATGAACTCGGAAACAACTTAAAACAAATGAAAGATTTATTAAAGGAGATATGAGAGAGTTTTTATAATTTTTTTTTTTGGTCTTAGAAGAGTCCAAACCAGGATGAGGTTAATAGGCTTGGAGATCTCTACAATGACAATGCTATTAATCATTTCCAAAAAATCCTGAAGAAGAGAGAAAAGCAATCGACACTGGACAGATTCTTTAAAGCCCCACAAACGGAAAAAACATGATAGATGAAAATGCAGGACTGTGTATATATAATATTATTGTTATTACATATAAATAAACGTAGTAAGAAATTATATAAATTTTTATTTATTGTTTTTGGGTCTCCAGAACGAATTAATCAAATCCTCATAAAAATCTATGGTAAATCAATGATCAGTTAACCAGCAATTCAGTAGTGAATATCATATTTGAACAGATATGTTCATTAACTGATCACCCCACTGTATAATCCAAAATTTATAAATTTTGGATTATTTAGTATTATGTCAGATCATCCGATAAGTAATGTTGTTTTTTGCACGTGTAAAGAAAATAAACAAAATTTACCTATTATTTATTAATATATTTTAAATATATTAATCCGATAAGTAATGTTGTTTTTTGCACGTGTAAAGAAAATAAACAAAATTTGCCTATTATTTATTAATATATTTTAAATATATTAATAAGTGCCCCCAGTACTAAGAGCCTTCTCTCACTGTTCAACAAGTTTTATATGCCAGACTTGAAGATAACTATGGATTTTGATACAGAAACTCAGACAGGGTTTGGTGCACCTCCTTGACATTTATCTGTTTAAGAAGTCTTTGGTGTTTGTGCTTAATGTTGTGGTACAGAATCCATTTTTCATCTCCTATAACCATTCTTTTCAAAAATGGCTCCCTCTTTTCACAGGCGAGCAAAAAGTGCAAATGTCCACATGCTGTTGCAGATTTTGTGGTGTGAGCTCATGAAGTATTCATTTACTCAGTTTTGACATATAATGAAAGTTCTGTAGATGCTGTGAATAGTTAAATGGGATGAATGGATGATTGTGGCAAATTCCTTGACTGTTGTCTCTGGATTCCTCTCAACAGCAGCTCTCAGCACATCATCAAGCTCAACTGGTTGGCATATTTGTGAGGGTCCTGTTCCCAAACTGGAACTATCCTTGACACTTTTTGATATTCAGGATACCCTGCCCATATATGGTGTTGATATTTTGTGTCAGGCAAGGTAACCTTAGGTAATACAAATTTTTAATATGGATTGGCAATACAAAGAAATGGCAGAAAAGAGAGATCCAATAAGAAATACAAAAATAGTGAAATTTGAAAAAAAAAACAATGACAGTTCAAAAAATGGCATGCAAAAAAGTTTTTAATGAGTTTTAATTAATAATAAACATTAAATATTTAGTACATGATTATATCATATACTAAAATATAAGTTTAACACTATCGAATATATTTTGCTTACCTAAGAAATTTATAATTTGCTGACATTATCTTTCTTGAAGATAACAATAAAAAACTATTAAACTTTTTAAAAGAATCAAAACAGATAACTTTTAATGTTTTCATGTAATAGTAATTAAAAACACGTGACAACAAACGCGGGTGAATAGCGCCCTCTGCTTTTATTAATACTGTGTTTTTATAAATCGGATATATTTTATGTTTTTAATGTAGTATAAATAGTACTTATGAAATTTTATAAATATTTTATCATTGTTCAAAATTTTAAATATTTTATATCAAAAATAAATTTTATCGTAGCGTGCAAACTCTTTTCGAATAAAATTGTCTACAGCAGCGTTTCTCAAACTTTTTTCATTCACGACCCCATTTTTCATTACGAGATTTTTCGCGACCCCAGGTATTAAATATGAAATAAAACATACAAATACATAAATCATTTATACACTTATTAAGATGAACACAATCAGCCAATTACATTGAAAATACATATGTTCTCATACGTTAAATATTGGACGTTTGTGAAATTACATAAAAACTGAAATTCAAGTATTTGAATTTAATTTTTGCGACTCCAGCATTTCGCTTCGCGACCCCATTTGGGGTCGCGACCCATAGTTTGAGAAACGCTTGTCTACAGTATTGTAGAGTAAGTGAGTGATCGGATAACGAACACTTTACAGAACAATCTGTGGGACCCGCGGACTGACGGAAAATGACAGGTCGCCGGATGGCTGCTGGTAAAGCTATGGCTTACCATCATGGAGGATCCAGGTCCCACTCCTTCAATTTTTCAGGAGGGGTCCGGGCCCAGCCCGTTGAACCTCATCCTTCAACCATCTGGTTGACCCATCATGGGTGTTGGCCAGATTGTGATGAGCTCTATAAGTAGCCGCCGCCAGATAAAAATATATCACTAGGATATGGCGGCTTAACTAACCTAACGGAATAACACGATTAGGCCTTTCGCGTTCGGGGAGAGTAAGGATGGGAGAACAGTAATTTTTCCCGATTAAAATGAACTCGGAGTCAACTTAAAATAAATCAAAGATTTATTAACGGAGATTTTACAAAATTTTGGTCATAGAATGCATCCATACCAGAATGGAGTCAGTAGGTTTGGGATCTCTACAGGACAATGCTATTAATCACTTCCGAAAAATCCTGAAGAAGAGAGAAAAGAAATCGATAAAAAGAGAGAGATTCTTTAACGGAAAATAAACATAGTAAGAAATTATATAATTTTTTATTTATTTTTTTGGGGTCTCCAGAACAAATTAATCAAATACCCATAAAAACCTATGATAAATCGATGATCGGTTAACAAACATTATCTTAGAACGGATTATGTTCGTTAACCGATCACCCACTTGTATACGAAAATAGCAAAAAGTATAAAAATAAGATGCAACAGTATTAAAAATCCCAGTGGAATTTCGACCCCCCTTTATCTTACCCTCTAATTAAAGGCTCCCGAGCGAGTTCATTGGTGAAGCCCCATGAAGGGCAAAAGCCCCATTCTCGGTGTTATGGGGCTCCAAAGTTGGGGCTCGAAATCACATTTCTTCATGATTTTCTGCAAAACTTTTGTAGATAATCGGATATTTTAAACGATTTTAGACGTATCTTATCGTTCCGAATCGAATGCAAGCAATTTAAATAAGCTACGATTTACCTTTACGAAGTTACGTAATTTTTTTCGCTTACGACGATATATCGTTCCGAAAGTAGAATTCTCAAATATTTAAATTTTTTATTGTTTTTGTGTGTAAAACATCCTTTTAATTATATTACATTCGTACATTTTTCCATGCTGAATAATAATAAATCAAATATAGAACTTTTAAGATCATCTTTGTCGGTCAGTCGAAAGGGTTAATCGTTGAGAAAATGATCGAAAGAAAACCAATCAATGTATGTGTCAAGTTGACGAATATGCTTTAATTCTCAGAATGATTTAAATGATCATGATTTTCCATTTGAATAGCGAAGAAGTTCCCAATGGAATCAGCATATGGAATCAAATAATTAATTTCCAAGACGAATCTTTGAATTCAATTGGAATTTATTTAGAAAAATGTATTGCTTGATGGTTAATTATATATTGCAGAATCATCAGCGAATGCTTCAGATAATTTATTCTTTCCAGTTATCTCGAAAATTCCGTAATTAATTTTTATAAAGAAATATGTTCTTAATTCATAAGATAAACTTTGTTAATAATAAAGAAATTTGCTTAAACAATAGGAGTCCTTTATTCTCACTTCTGCAATTAAATAGTTGACTGACTGATAATTGCATGTGGGCGCAGGGCCTTAATTTCCGGATATACTTTTGAAATTAGTTCATCTAATGAATGTACAGTCGAGAACAAAAGTAAATCACGGGCGCAGGGCCTTAATTTCCGGATATACTTTTGAAATTAGTTCATCTAATGAATGTACTTGTACAGTCGAGAACAAAAGTAAATCGGACAAATATTTTAATATTTTTATTAGTCTAAGTTCAACATAAAATACGAAGTAAAAAATTTTTAAAATTGAAAAACACAACTAGGTACCTCTTATTCATTTTTGCAGGTAGGTTTTGTGGCATTTAGAATTACATAAAATGTTATTCTTTTCTGCACAGACGTATACATAAAATGTTATTCTTTTTTGCACAGACGTAATTTAGATACACAATGCTTCGTGCATTTAAATCGGATTTAGCTCTATGTACACTGTACTTCCATTGGCGCAGATTACAGCCTTCCTTTGTTTATCCTGGCTGATATTCTCTAAAGAAAGAAATATCTGCGGTGCAAATATCGAACTCTGAGAGGGAATACATGAGAAATAAACACTTTTCTTTTAAGGTGCTTGCTACTTTTTTTTGACTAGGAAAAACTAGAAATCCGGACTTTAAACAAGAAATGTTTGGTATTTCGTATTCGGCCTAGGAAATACTAGAACGTCCGACCAGCGTTAGGACGTTCTCGGTAGGCTAGTATTTCCTGAATTCGGGTTTATCCTGTAACATATATATCAAATACAATCAAGAGATATAAAAAACCGTTTAAACCATACTATATTTTCTTAGAGTATATATATATATATATATACAGCATATATATATATACTGCATATATATATAATACTACGAACACCAATCTCCAGACGGGACAACTGTCCCTCTAGTGTCCAATCTTTTATCCCACACAAATTTACATTTTTTTTCAATTCCCACATACACAATTTAAACTTCACCAATAAACAAAATATCAATTTTTTACATTTTTTAATTGAATAAATTTTAACAATTAATTTAGAAACGCTTCTTCCAACTTTAACATAAAATCTCTCAAATACGAAGCGCATTTTTCGGGAACGTATCTATCGTGTAAAAACAGAATTAAGTGTACTGTATATGATGTATAATTAAGCATACACTAGCACAATACCTGAATACTTTGCGATAATAAATCTAACTAGATCTGAAAATACAGATCTGTATTTCTGGTTTATTTACTCTTGTACAATCAACATATGTGGTTATAATATACATATATATACAACACTTTTCTCAATTGCTTTTCTTCAGGCCAAACTTCCAAAACACCTTTTTCTCCAACCCTCACATAACTACTGTTACAACACATATATGTATATATAATATGTTAATAACAATTTACTTTATAAATCAAAAGTCTGTTATTTTATTTTAAATTTATAAAGTGCATTTTCTTTACTTCTCTGACAATAGCCATAAAATCGTTGATTTTATTAAAACGAAACCTCGCATGAAAGTTATCATCAATAATATAAATGGTAAATCTGTAAATTTCTCGGAAATATCTGTCCTGTATTAAGATAAATGTAATCCAAATAATCTAAGATTGAGATCATTTTCAACTTGAATTCGGAGCTACTGTAATCCGCCATATTGTTTTGCTAGATAATCTGTAGAATAAATTCTTATACCTGGTCAAATTTGGCCAGTTAAGTTAGGGATAATCTGTAGAATAAATTTTAACCCGCCCAAAATCGGCCGGTTAAATTAGTCGATAGTTTATCCTAGAGATTTGACATCGTGCAACGCAGCAAGCTAAATCTGCAGATTAAAACCAGTTTTAATCTGCAGAATAAGACTCGTGCAACCGACCCTAAGCTGAATACGTGTTTGTGGCAAAAGAGATTATTTGTATTCAATGGCATGTGACTGATCTCCTGATATTTAGTGATAGTTTGAAAAATATTAAATATAAGATATAGTACTTTCCATGTTTAAGTTCAAAGCGTAGTTTTATAGAATTTAATTATTACGGACATTTAAAATTAATGAGTGACGTATGTTAAAATACTAAAATATAATAATTAATTACTGTAAAAGTATGTTTTACATTAACATAGGCATTTGTAGTTCTGGTAAAAGCATTTAAAATTTTCTGTGTAATACTGTTGTTGAGCTGAAGATGTTGACAAGATATGCAACCTAAAATGTTATATTAAAGTTTTCATATTCACGTAAATATCTAGATTTAAATTCACATGTATGATATTTAAGACAAAAGTTGTATATTCATACTTTAATTTCGTTTTTATTTTTTTGTTGTAATAATTTTAATATTTAAAAACTAAAATTATCATTGAATTAATACTTCAGGTGGCGCTCTCTTACGTTTATATAATATCAGTGGGTGATCGGTTAACGAACATAATTCGATCGTGAATACTAGTACAGTGGGTGATCGGTTAACGAACATAATCCGTTCCTAGACAATATTCGTTTCCTTAATACATTAGGTGATCAGTTAATGAACATAATCCGTTCCAAGATAATGCGTTAACTGATCATCGATTTACCATAGGTTTTTATGGGAATTTGATTAGTTCGTTCTGGAGACTCGAAAAAATATAAATAAAAAATTATATAATTTCTTACTACGCAAAAAACATAAATAAAAATTATATAATTTCTTACTACGTTTATTTATTTTTATGTAATAACAATAATATATACATACATAGTCTTGCATTTTCATCTAGGGCCTATATGTTATTTTCCGATAAAGAATCTGTCCAATATCGATTGCTTTTCTCTCTCTCGGATTTTTCAGAAGTGATTAATAGCATTGTCGTGGTAGAGATCCCCAAACACCAATAAAGAATCTGTCCAATATCGATTGCTTTTCTCTCTCCTTCTTCAGGATTTTTCGGAAGTGATTAATAGCATTGTCATGGTAGAGATCCCAAAGCCTATTGATCTCAATCTGGTATGGGTGCAATTCTAAGACCAAAAATTTGTAAAATCTCTCTTACTTTCTTTAATAAATCTTTGATTTTTACGTTGTCTCCGAGTTCATTTTAATCGGGAAAAACTACTGTTCTTCCATCCTTATCCATAAGTCCACGAACACGAAAGGCCTAAGCCTGTCTTTCCGTTAGGTTAGTTAAGCCGAAATATCCTCATGGAATATTTTTATCTGGCGGTGGCCACTTATAGAGCCGCCATCATTACATGCTGATCAATATCCATGATGGGGTGAACCGGAAGATTGAAGGATGGGTTTCAACGCGGCAGGCCCAGATCCCTCCCGAAAAATTGGAGGAGTGGGACCCCAGATCATCCATAATGGTAAGCCACAGCTTTACCACGCAGCCATCCGGGTGACCGAAATATCCTCATGGAATATTTTTATCTGGCGGTGGCCACTTATAGAGCCGCCATCATTACATGCTGATCAATATCCATGATGGGGTGAACCGGAAGATTGAAGGATGGGTTTCAACGGGCCGGGCCCAGATCCCTCCCAAAAAATTGGAGGAGTGGGACCCCAGATCATCCATAATGGTGAGCCACAGGTTTACCATGCAGCATCCAGCTGACCTGTCATTCCTTCAGTCCGCGGATCCTCCTATAAAACCAGAGATAGACCTCCAGACTGCGGTCCCATAGTTTGTTCTATAAATAAATCTTTGATTTGTTTTAAGTTGTCTCAGAGTTCAGTTTAATCGGGAAAAACCACTGTTAGTTCCATGAGTGTTCGTTATTCAAACACTGTCCTGTCATTCGTCAGTCGGCGAGTCCCACAGTTTGTTCTGTGAAGTGTTCGTTAAACATAAAAATCTTTCGAAAAAGTGTTCGTTATCTGAACTGTTCGTTAACCGATCACCCAGTGTACATCAAAAGTCATAAAGAAGTTCAACGCAATATAACACACCTCTCGCTGTCATTCTTTCGAAAAAGTGTTCGTTATCCGAACTGTTCGTTAACCGATCACCCACTGATTATATTATTTGAATTTAATTATAAATACAGTAAACTCTCGATTTTACGAATTTGTACAGACTCGCAAAAAGTTCATAAAATCGAAAGTTTGTAAATGGGAATGGTATTAATTAACATTAGGGACTTTTTGGGACCAATTAAATAGTTCGTAAAAACGAGTGGTTCGTAAATTAGAGGTTCGTAAAAATGCGAGTCCACTAGTAATAAATTATTTATTATTTTCTACCGATAATTCATATTACCAATGCTTAAGAGGAAATCAGAAAATATAGCAGAATTCTTATCCTTATTTTTTAGTACTTTCATGCTGAGAGTAAGTGATAATTTTTCAACGTCTCACCAAAGATATGATGATTTTATACTTTTAATTCATCAGCTTGGTACATTTGGAAATTACAGGTAACGTTTGAGGAAAATCACCGACCAACACAACTGTGATTCCACCCATGATAAGTTGTTTATATTATTATAATGCTCGGTTGAAATACATAATTATGCCATGATAATGATGTGGCATAAGAACAGACTTAGTAATAAAATAGAAATTTTCTATATGCTATGTATATTATTTCTTTGTATGTTATCTTAAGCATTATTTATTTATTAGCTAGGGAGAATCCATGGGTGGATTCTGCTTTTCACGGAATTGAGATCTCATCAAACTGGTCAAAAATTATAATAGAACCATGGACGAAAGATCACAGAATTGCCAAATGTGATACCATTCGATAGATCTCATCAAACTAAGTCAAAAATTATAATAGAATATGGGCGAAAGCGGCACCGATTAGAAGATATTTCGAAAAATTTACCTCTGAATTGGTAAATGAACCATGTATCGCTGCCATATTGAACGAAAAATAAAACGTCACGTGACCATCGTAATGACGAAAACATGCTACGGTTTTATACATTGTTTTAAAAGCCAAAAATACGCCGGGAATTGTTCTTATGATTATGTGGGTTATGATTTTATGCTGAAATCCATAAGTTACTTATGCATTTATGGATTTATATATTATATATACATTAATATATAATGTATATTTGCATCAAGATGTATAATTACATCATCTTGAAAGTGTTCTTGCCAAGGAGTTTGAATATATTCTTGGCGACCCTTTCAAGATGTATTACAGTAAACTCCCGTATAACTCTCTCTTCTATAACACGAATTCATATAACAAAATCGCTCTTCTTTAACACGAATTCGTGTAATGTTACATCTTGAAAATATCGCGCAAAACACTGTCCCTTTGAAGATGGCGTCGCGCACAGGTATGAATATTTCGTTGTGATAATTACTTTTTCATATAGCTACTAATCGATTCCGTTTTCGCGACTGATTTTATATACCGATTTACTACTAGTAATATGACTAAAAATATTATGCAAAAATACCGATTTACTACTAGTAATATGACTAAAAATATTATGTAAAAATCTCGTATTCCGTGAAAAGCAGAATCTTGCCGAATCCATAAATTATGTCACGTTTAGGGTAGAGTATAGATTTGAGACGATAAATGACATAGCGAGGACATAGTTCTGTAAATTATGACGTAGTCTTAAAATGATTAATGCTTACATCTTTATGAGTAATCAATGTTTTAGTTATAAAATAAAATATAAAATATTTATGTGTAATTACTAGAGAAATAAAGACTAATGTAATACGGGAAATATGTTTGTTATGAAACAGGTCTGGCCAATCCAAATTGTTTCTCTGATCAGCTTGGAGAACAATGTTATAATAGAGAGCTTCAGCAAGAATTTGACGTGAACGTGAACGCAAAGAAAAATGACGTCATTGAGTTTACGTTCCACGCGTGCGTTTGTAGAAGAAATCTGCTTTAGCAAAGCGTTCCATGCGTGCGTTTGTAGAAGAAATCTGCTTCAGCAAGTCGTTAATTCCCTTAACTTCACCAAATAGCGTCACATGTATACGACATCAATTTCGTTTAATACGCTTGCGTAGAACACGAACATCCGAGTCCGTGGCTGGTTGATTCGATTTTTTTTTCAAAATCGCTTCGAACTAGAAAAAATATTTAGATTAAATAAAAATAAAACAGCTTTTCCACTCAGTGAGGTATCCAGTAATCACGCCTAAAAATATGGTATAAATGTAACTCTTCAAGTTAGGATTTTTAACCGTTTTAACATATGGTATAAAAGTAGGTCTTCAAGTTATGATTTTTAGCATTTTTAATATAAAATTTAATCATTAATCATAGACACAAGTCTAAGGAACGTGCATACAAAAATATATGGCATTATATTTAGTCTTTTAGTCACTATAAATATAGGTAATCACCAACGTGAACCTTCCTGCCTAAGCATCGAATTTGCCATTTTCGACATGTAGAACGTAAACGAATACGTTAATATAGAATCTTTCCTTAACTCACGTTTCGACATGAAGAACTCTTTAGCGATGATTCGAAATGACGCCATGATTTCGTCACTCTAGCATAATAATCACGCATACTGCCACGAAAAATTTTGAAGGAGGAGAGACTCAGAATGCGTTTGAAATAATGCAATATGAATTAATTTCATTTAAAATTTCAACAAATAAAAAATTTGTATATATTATTGCTTTTTGTGTGATTTTAAATATTACTTATTATTATTACATAATATTGGATAAACGTATAGTAGCTTACATCATGATGAATAGTTGTATATTTTCTTTGTGTCATAAAATATAAACAAATTTCATTTGAGATATGTGTCACGATCGTAATAATGGATATAGAACAGGTTTAACTTTACTGCAAATTCAACATAAAATTTCCTTTAAAATAAAACATCTAATGAAAAGTTATGATATAAAGATACTGATTGAATACGAATTGATATTGAACAGTATTCTGTATCAATCAATAATAATTGTGTTAGCTAAGTAATTTGTAAAAATCCAGTAATAGTAATGCAGGTAAGTGATCTGTTGCCCCTTACTTTCACACATGGCGCCATCTATTGATATTTATTGTCATAAAATAAAAATTGTGTTCTAGGGTTCTAAAAAAGGGCCGAATAAAAAAAAAGACCGACGTGAATTCCGTTATGTTAAAGATTCACTCCAAAAAACTATACATTAGAGAATTGGAGATTCGCCGCCCACCGATAGAACCACGTGATCTAAAACTATCTGACGCGACGCGACTTGACGCGATCAGTCGCGTCGCGGGGCCCCTATAAAAGACAAGTACGTATTTAACTCTGGTTCTGCGGCATACTCAAATTTCATGAATCCCTTTAATATTATTAGAGCTATACCTTATTTAATGCCTCTAATACGTATCTCCATGCTGCTGATAGTTCCTAGCGATCGGTTTTATTATGCTTGCCTTGTCCCAGTCTATTCTCAAGTTGTTGGCATATGTTTCTATCGATAGCGCTGTACTCATTTTCCCCTTGGCGATGTCATTCTCATGTTGATTCTTATGTAATTACATAATGATAGGGCTAGGCCTGCATAGGTGATTACACCTATGCAGGCCTGGCAAGTGATTTCAAGTGCCAGGCCTGCATAAGTGGGTACTTACATATTAACGCCACCGCAGCAGAAGTTGCGCAGCTGCGGTGGCGTTAATACATAAGTACCCATAAGTGCAAGATGTGCATCGCACACGTGTAGCCAAACTGAATGTTGAAAATATAAAACAAGATATAAAATAAAAGGAAAACGGAAATTTATTTCTTTTAATATGTAAAATTTGAAAATTCTATTCATTTGAAAAAAGATAAATTAAAAAATAAAAATCAATTCTAATGTCAATTTACGGAATAACTAACCTAATTAATATTTTACGCCAAGGTAAATATTAGAATCATGCAAAGATCTTCATCCGAAATTAACTGATGTGCAAAGAAAACAATCCGATATTGATGGACAGTATTTCATAAAATTTTATCAATAATGACACACACAAAAGCAGAAAACATTGTTTCACATCCATATAACGTGCTTCAATATATTTTAGAAAAACAATCTTCCAAGCACATTTCCTAATTTATTTGTCGCACTTATGATCGTTTTAACTCTATATAAGATACCAGTGATAGACCTAGAGAACCAGCGTCAAATATCGTATATAGGGATGACGATTCGAACCCTGGCCCAGAAGTTAGAAGAACATAAGAATGACATCGCCAAGGGAAAAATGAGTACAGCGCAATCGATACAGACCTACCCCAACAACTTGAGAATAGACTGAGACAAGAACATTTTCATGATGTAATTATACATCTTGATGCAAATATATATGAGTACAGCGCAATCGATACAGACCTACCCCAACAACTTGAGAATAGACTGAGACAAGGCAAGCATAATAAAACCGATCACTAGGAAATCCCAGGCATTAATGATAGAAACATTAGAAATAATGAGAAGCCAGCAGAGGGAGGATTTGCTAAAAGAACGGCCAGCAGTGGAAGTACCAGCAGCATTGGGATAAGTGTTAGAGACATTAAATAAGGGACAACTTCAATAATATTAAAGGGATTCACGAAATTTGAGTGTGTCACGAACCAGAGTTAAATATACCCCTCAAAAATATGCGCGCATGAATTCTTTTTTGTGCCTGTAATGGCATTTAGCATATTTTTATTGCAGTTTATCTATTTTAGATTGTGTTTGTGGTTTTCGCCGGCCTTTGTTACGGGGGTACCCGTCCCGTTACACCGATTTGCAGGTTGTAAATAACAAGAGTACACGTGGTTCAATGATAATCAACACTTACTTTAATCTTACTAATTTCATCTACAAACCGGAATTATAGCCTTATAATTGACGAGCGACTAGTACATGCTTCCGGCTCGTCCATATACACATTCCAAAAAGCGCGGGAGTCAAGCGCCCTCTGACGTCCCCTTAAAAGTGCCGTAAACAGGCGGAAGGTTTATTCCAAACTAGACAAAACATTGCCCGATTTACAATAGTATTCATTTTAGTGCCATAAGTTTGTTATGATGTTTTTGTATTCACGGGTAACCATTGTAACATTGGGATTTGAACTTTAAGCTGTTAGATATTCAAAATTCTTATTCCAAAAACTGTCTTGCTTGAAGAAGGTACGGTAGTACTGAAAATGTTAGCAACTGAATAAAAAAATATAATTTTTTGAGAATTTTTCACAACTGCATGAAGTGCTTTCATTTTAAATTTTAGTTAACGTCACTACTATAAAAACCTGTGGTGGATTTTTAAATGCCAGCTCGGAGCAAGTAAGAGGACGAGTATTACTCTAAGCCAAGCAATGACAATAATAGGTGATATTATCTTTCCGCCATACTCAGAGGAGATCGTTAAGAAAGGCCCTCGAATCGACAATTCCGTTGTTAAAGAACCACGTGATCTAAAACTATCTGACGCGACGCTACTGGACGCGATCAGTCGCGTCGCGGAGACCCTATAAAACACAAGTACCGTTAAATATACCTTTCGAAAGTATACGCGCACAAACTCTTTTTTGTGCGTGTAACGGCATTTAGTATATTTTTATTGTAGTTTATTTATTTTTGAGTTTATTCATTTTAGTACCATAAGTTTGTTATGTTTTTGTATTCACCGGTAACCATGATAACGTTCGGATTTGAATTTTTGAATAAGAATTTCGAATATCTAATAGCTTAACTGTTAGATATTCGAAATTCTTATTCCAAAAAAACTGTGTAGCCTGAAGACGGTACGATAGTACCGAAAACGTTAGCGAGTGAATAAAAAAGTATAATTTTTTGAGAATTTTTCACAACTGCATAAACTGCTTTCGTTTTAAATTATAGTAAGAAAAAGCAGTTAATTAAAAAGGATATATGAACAAGAGCAGAGCTAAAAAAACAACTAAGAAGAGAATACATGTCTGCAGCAAAAAGCTAGTAAGAAAGTTCGAAATCTGGAAGTTTCTAGAAGAATGTAAGACAAATCAAGTGTACCCATGTCGATATATAGACTAAGATTGCAGGTGAAGTCTAGGAAAGTTGTAATAAATGCAAAAAGGAGATATTTTCAAGCAATACATAAAGAAGTTGTAGGGATCAAGTATTGCAACAAGCCGGCACCTCAGCATTTTTAGACCTTATTGACTATAGAATGGAAGTGCTCAAAAATAAACTGAGGGTGAAGTACATTAAGAAGCTTAGGTGGATTTTTAAATGCCAGCTCGGAGCAAGTAAGAGGACGAGTATTACTCTAAGCCAAGTAATGACAATAATAGGTGATATTATCTTTCGCCATACTCAGAGGAGATCGTTAAAAAAGGTCCTTCGTGTGCTATTCTATCTAGATCCACAGCCATAGACGATATACCAGTAGTGGAAGACTTGCTACGCGTAGACACCCTAGAGAAGGATAAACTTAAATGGACTTATGTCAACTAAAAAATGAGTAGGAGCATTCGCAAGAAAGAGAACCTCAATAGACACGATGCACACCTCGTCAAAAAAGACAGTTTCCTGGTTTAATAACAACAATTACACTATAACAAGAGAAGATAAAACAAAAAAATGGTCCTGTTGGATAGTAGGTATGATTCTTTTTTAGAAGAGTACATCGATCAAACTAGACTAAGGCAATTGGCAGTTGATCCTATCTTGAAATGGCAGCCGCAGTAAACAGATTAACTAAACATAAGTTTTTTCTGGCAATATAGAAACACGAGAAGATAGATGCACCAGCTTGCCCAAGACTGTTTGCATACAGCAAAACCCATAGTTGAAAAAAGATCTGCACCTATATATAACTTAAAGAAAGTCATAGCCCAATGGTGTACATCAATCCTGGGAGAAATTGATAAGTCGACAACAGTAACAATGAATATCCTGGCAAAGATATGTAGTATTGAGTGGGATCAAGGAGACGTACTGGCGACGTTCGACTTCGACAGCCTATACCTGTCCCTACGTCTAGAATCAACATGCATAGCGTTCTATAGGTTCCTATTAGAGAATATCCCGAAAGTCCAAGAAAAGACACCTCAACTAAGGGAAATAGCTCATTTAATCTGCTATGGATCGTATTACCAGTTTGAAAAAATTGACAATCAAACTAGAGGTGTTGCGATAGGAAGTCAATTAGCAGGCTCGTTAGCAGAGATAGTCCTTTGTGTTAATGTTTTATTTTTATGATAAAGAAATGGACTACGTTTAACAGTAAAAGAGGACAACTACTTTATTCAAGCACGTTAGTTGATCGGCATGTTTTTTAACAAAAAAAAAGAACTAAGTTTACAGAAAAGAACTAAGTTAAAAATAAATACTCTAACGCTCCTCCTCAATTTTAACCAATCTTGGTTATAATTACCAACAAACAAAGGTGAAATGATATATTAAAATTAAAGAATTACTACAGTAAGTAAAGCAGAACCTAGTCTTCAAACACTTTTATGTCTTTTTGTATTTTGAAAATTTCTTTAACAGTAAAGGCTTGGTTAAGATGTCTGCTGGATTTTCATCTGTTGATACATATTTAATCTCTAGATTATCAACTTGCAATATAGGAATTTGTCGCTTTTTATTTATCTCTTCATCAACAGCTTTAACAAACATTAATTCACAACATGTCAATGCAACTGCTATATATTCTGCTTCACTTGAACTTTGAGCAACACATTGCTGTTTTCTTGAAAACCAAAATATTGAATTTTCTAAATATATAATACATCCATTACACTTTTTCTGTCTGTTTGATCAGAATCCAAATCAATATCTATGAGACTATTTTATGGTTTTCATTTTTCTTATATACTAACGAATGGGTTTTTGTTTGTTTTAGATATCTAAGTATTCTTTTGACAGCAGTCCATAATTTTTCAGTTGGTCTATCTAGGAATCTGCTAAGATATGAAACACAAAATGTTATATCTGGGCTTATGCATACTGATATATACATCAGGCTTTCTATAATTTCTCTGTAAGGAACATTAATAATTTCTTCGTTATCTTTTATGTTTATATCTTTTTCGATTGGTGTTTGAACTCCTTCACAGTTTTACTATATTTAAAACTCTTTAACAGGAACTATTTTTTATTTTAAAACGTTTTTGGTCTTACTTTGAGACCCTCATCAGTAATCTTTAAACATATTCTTTTTTAACGACCACTTTAGAACATTATACTTCTTTTAGAACGCACAGTTTTTCAAAAATTTAGCATTGTTTTCGTTTTTAAAAGTTTTTTATATTCTTATTGGTTATTGAAATAGTTAAAATATTCATATAAACAACCCTTCTGTACGATGTTTTTATATAAAGTGGCGACAAAAAATTTTTGTCGTATATATACGGTTTTTTCGTGTTCCTTCGATATTATTTACATATTAGATTTTGCGCACCATCGCCATGACATCGGGAGATTTTCAGGATCATTGTCATTGATTACGTTCATGTTTACTTTCTTTTTTCTATCTCCAAAGTCTCGGCTGTGCTGCTAGCTATGTTGTTCCAGATATTCCTTATTATTTTGGTACTTTCCCAATCTATAATATGCTTTAATGGCCAGGGCAGTATTTAGCTTACCTGTTTTTATGTCCGTTTTGTGCTCTGTTATTCGTGTGTTTAAGCATCTTTTGGTCCTATCTATGTATTCTTCATGTTTTTGTAGTGTTGTTATACAGCGGGATTGCGTATATTCCTGCCCTTCTTGCGTTGTTCACTGGGTCTTTATCATTTCTTATAGCTGCGAATATATTATTTTTTGTCTTATATATTGGCTTGTATGGATTACTATAAACAAGCTATAATAAAATAAATCAATAAAATACAAACAAAATAACACAACATAGAAACTATAAAAGTCTCAACAAATGCCGTTCATATATAGCTCTAACAGTTGAACAAGCTGTAACATCCACCTTATGTTTCAGTCTCTTTCTCAGTTATTTTCTCATTAATATTAAACCCCAGTTAAAGCATATTTCCACTCTATAGGTAGTTCCCAGTTTACTTTATCATTAACTAGTTTCTCTTTTTCTGCCCGTTTCAATATCTCTAGTGTTTCGGTTACTACAGGTTGCGTATTTATTGGTACTGGTTTAATCTGCTTCACTTCACTCCACTTGATATCAATATCCTTATTATAGGCCTCTATTGCTAGTGCTGTCATTAGTTTTGCATGCTGTATATCTTTCCTATGTTCTTCAATCCTCTTTTCTATGGTTCTAGATGTCACTCCTATGTATGCTCTTTCTTCATTCTCCTGCATGCCTTTAAATGGTATTCTATAAACACCTCTTCTCTCTATGCTCTAGAGGGTCTTTTTCGTTGCGCAATGCATTGAATAATGTTAGGTTTCTTCTCGTCGTTAATTGCTTATTATTTCTCTTAGCTATTGTTTTTGTCACATTAAGGTTTCTTAAGTGGTATGGTACTGTTAAGAAACTATTATCTTCCTTCTTTTGTTTTTTCTGCCTTCCTAAGTTCTTCTTTACCTGCTTGAATACCTCTTATAATAGATATACTAAGAACTCCCTCCTCCTCCCACTCAACCCGAAGACAAGATGGAAGGAATGACCCTATTTCATCCAATTAACAATCATAATGGTATTAAAGATTTGAATTGTTCTGAAAGTTTAAATTAGATGTAGAACATTTAAACGAATGCATTCTAATACGTTATAGTTATCATAGCAATATATGGAAACAATTAACTTAATTCAAATGAAAAGGTAGTATAAAATGCCTGATGATGGTGTAAATACGCCGAAAACAGCATTTAATAATGTTAAATAAATATGTTTAAACTTATAACTGCGTAAAGTGCTGTTCTTTATCTAATTGAGCCATATCTTGTTTATTTCACATTATTGAAACCATAATTGTTTAGAATCAGACATAATCCACATGGTTTTGAAGATATTTCATAGCACTAAAATTTCACATTATTATGATTCTCAGATTAATCAATAAGTATTTGCTTCATATTTATTATTGACTTTCATGGTATAGAGTTAAATGTGGCTCACGAGCCGCAGTTTGGCCACTCTCTGGTATAATTTAAAATCATTACCTCAGCTGATTTATCTGTATGTACTTCAACAGTATATCCCAGCTGTTCAAATATCAGAATCTAACATTTTCACATCTCGTTCAGAACCATATCTTGTTTTTTTCACATTATTGAAATCATAATTGTTTAGAATCAAACATAATCCACATGGATTTGAAGATATTTCATAGCACTAAAATTTCACATTATTAAGATTCTCAGATTAATCAATAAGTATTTACTTCATATTTATTATTGACTTTCATGGTGTAGAGTTGCATGGATATGTCCAATATGTTGCCACCGCATCTGTTATCACCACAAAATTGTACATAAGCACAGTGCCATGAAAACTTACGGCAGGTAATCTCGAATCTTGCCTTCAAATTGTCATGGAGAATTGCATGTACAGAATCATGAGAGTTCCTAACAAATTTGTCAAATTATCATCAACTATTTGCATTCTCATTTGACTTCTTCACCAACTCTAGTGATCATTCCTTCATTTCTTATTGACCTGGGGCTGCCTGGATGTGGATCATTTTCTGTATAAACATGGATATTTTTCAATTGGTTATACCATTCTTCAGCTTGGATCAATGAAAATGTTTCTTCTCTATATGCTTCACATAACATGGTGAACATCTCCATAAAAATATTTGCCAAGTTTAACACAAAGTTAATGTTTTCCTACTGCTGTTTAAATATTATTCTTACAAATCCAACAACACAGCCTAACAGTCTTCAACAAAATACAACGGTATATTTTAACTCTGATAGTTAATAACCACTATGTACTAAGAATTTGTCACAGCATATCAATTTTTCAATTGGTTATACCATTCTTCAGCTTGGATCAATGAAAATGTTTCTTCTCTATATGTTTCACATAACATGGTGAACATCTCCATAAAAATCTTTGCCAAGTTTAACACAAAGTTAATGTTTTCCCACTGCTGTTTAAATATTATTCTTACAAATCCAACAACACAGCCTAACAGTCTTCAACAAAATATAACGGTATATTTTAACTCTGATAGTTAATAACCACTATGTACTACGAATTTGTCACAGCATATCAGTCAATTTCTGCATAAGTTCAGGACAAGGTTAGCTAATACATTAAGTTTTGTTTATTTTTGAATCTACCTTGTATATATTTATGCTATACAAATGAAGAGATAAAAAGAAATTCATATTTAGAAAATATTTTCTGTATCAATATGATATTGTGCTAAAGCACCTTATTAGATGATAAAATATACTAAGAAATATAATAAGTTGATTTGATAAGTTTTTGCATACATGATCAGGCAAATCCCAATAATATATGCAAATTTTATTTAAATTGAATAATATTTAAATAAATGATTAATAATTCTTGTTATATTGAAAAAGATATGAAAGTATTAAAACATTTATACTTGAATAAAATACAGTAATACCCCAACTTACGCGAACTAGGAGTTACACAGTTCTTGGTTTTTTCGTTTGGCAACATTGTGCACACTTTCTTGCCGTGATATGCATACCGTGTGTTCCTAAACTCATCGGTGACTTCACTTAGAAATTAGTTCCTAAATCCACCAGTGCAATCCATCAGTAGCGTTCCAAAATCTGACTTCTGCTCATTGCTGTCACATCAATCTCACCAACTAAGGATGCATTCAAAAAATTCTCCCAGAAGACTTTGAGAGATCTCTAACCAGTGCCCACTCTAGCATTTATGATGCCCCAGACAAAAAAACAAATTGCCACCCCTTAAACATATACTTTTTAAAAATATATAAGGCAGAGTAAGGTAAGGACATAGTTGGGGGAAGTGCATTATCGGGCTTTTCTTAAGCGAAATTTTAATATTTGATATTGTAGTAATCTATTACAAGTTAATATCAACCTATGACATAGATAACGCACGATGAATGATGCGATTCCAGTATTTACATCGACCTTTACAAGAGTGTCGCATCCGAACAGCATACACAACTTTGACAGTATCTTAAAAGTGCAATAATTCTTAACATAACTTCACATTAGGAGCTATTTTTTTTTTTTGGTAAGTATGAAGAATATTGATTAAAGTTTATAAACTCAACCATAATATCTTAAAAGTGCAATAATTCTTAACATAACTTCACATTAGGAGCTATTTTTTTTTTGTAAGTATGAAGAATATTGATTAAAGTTTATAAACTCAACCACTACTTATACTAATTATACTATTCAGCATAAAAAAACAGCACTAAATCGCAGTAAAGTTTATAATATTTACTAAACACAACAACACTAACGTTTTCGGCTACAACACCATCATCAGGCACATTCAAAATCAAACATTCTACAAAAAGAACAAACAGTTTTCTTGACAACGTTTTGCAGAGTCAAATAACAATGACATCATATACATAAACAAATAAATGGTTACAATTTGATTATGGTTACATACAGAGTATTTTAGTATAAACACTATTAATACATTAAGATAACTTCGCAATACTACACATATAACAATATCTATACTTATATACAGTTACATAAGTTCCCGTCCTAGACGGTTTAAGTTTGTCTCGAATTTTTACATGGTCTCTATAGTTCCTTACTAACAGCATGCTTCCATGGTTGCGGAGGTTCCCAGGTTAGGCGGTCATTTAATAACTTTTCATTTCTACTCCTTAAGATTTCTATTGTTTCTGTAATTACCGGTTGCGTTTTTCGTACAACTGGTTTCACACCTTTGCCTCTTCCATTTTATATTTAAATCTTTAGAGTACACCTCTCCTGCTAAGGCCGTAGTCAACTTGCCTTGTATTATATTGTTCTTATGTTCCCTTAGTCTTTTTCCTAAATTTCTCATTGTTACTCATATATACAATGACTCTTCCTGGGTTCATGCGTCCTTAGTCAGGATCTTATATACGCCATTCTTTTCCATATGCTGTAAAGGGTCCTTTTCGTTCCTTAAAAGATTAAAGATGGTCCGGCCCTGAATGACGTTAATTTCTTATTATTCTTTTTGGCAATTCTTTTAACCACCTTCAATTCTTTATATGGTACGGTACTGGCGTGTACTTATTCAGAACATCCATGGCATTATACTGTCTGTTACATTGTGTACTTGCTCCTTTTCATACATTGTTTAAAATTCTCCTTAGGAAGGATTTCGTGTACCCATGCTGTATCCCTATGTTGCCAATATATATTAGCTCCTTGCGCAGGTCTTCCTCCTCACTACAGTATACAAGGGCCCTTTTGTAAAAGGCCTTGAACGCTGATTTCTCATATCCTACTGGATCGTTCGACCAATTCGGTATAATCACTGGCTCGTACGTTGGTTTTCTATAGACTCTGGTTTTGAGGCACCCTTGGTTTATTTCAATCTCCAAATCCAAAAAATGTACACCAGTCGTAGTGTGTTGATCTTTTATTAATCTTAGTCCATACTGCTCTATCGTTAAAGCTTTAGCAAATTCATCTATTCTACCCGACTGCTCCCATATAACCAGGATATCAACAACATAATGTATATGCACTTTCATCTCTGTTTGAAGTTTGGGATTGTTTGCTCCTCTATTGCTCTAAGGGTAATCTCTGCCAACGTTCCCACCATTGGACTACCAATGGGACCCCTATCATCTGCTTATACATCTTCCCTTTAAATGCGAAGTAAGACCCATAACATATGAGGTGTGCAATTTCACGTAAAAGACTTGAGATATCCTCCACCTGTGGGATATTCTGTAATAGGAATCTATAGAAATGGAGGCATACTGGTTCTATCCTTAAAGATGGGTAAAGTGTTTCGAAATCGTAAGTGGTATATACCAGGGGTGGCCAACAGGTCGATCGCGGGGCGGTTTGTAGTCGATGTTCGTAAGTTATCAGACAACTCTCTTATTGGAAAATTCCAACCAAATATGATTTACTGTGCTGCATGTGGTATTAGGTGCAATACAGAAATAAAGCATCTTTAGGCCAATTAGAATAAAATAAACAACGTTAATAGCTGTTTATCTATGAGAAGGGACAATTTTCATGTATGTTAAGTTTTTTGATCTAAATTTGAAAATTTATAAAAAAAATCAAAATAAAAATTATTGAAATAAAGGAAAAACATGTCTATAAATATAAATTATCAATAAAAATTACAATATTTTAATAAATTT
>AYEL01070547.1:0-12439 GCA_000484575.1 Olivierus martensii | reverse complement strand
TAAAATTGAAAACCGCAAGAGTTCAACTCCATATAACCCAAGACGCCTTGAGTTTTGTAAAAATGAAAATTTACAACCGAATACATTAAACATCTCATAATCCAAGACGCCCTGTAATCTGTAAAAATGAAAATAAAAAAACCAACAAGTATAATTTAAGCCCACATAATTTCACGCTAATGGCGATAAAAATCTTTATTTACAAACTACGAAAAAACGCGTCCTTTACACATTTTACGCAGTACTTAATTAATGCGATTAGCTGGAAAGAATAAATAAAGTTTTCAAATATTGGTAAATATAAGTACTTATTTGATATCAGTTCAATACAAAATTATACGGTGGTGGAAAGAATAAATAAAGTTTTCAAATATTGGTAAATATAAGTACTTATTTGATATCAGTTTAATACAAAATTATACGGTGGTTTTTACTTAATGATGCAAAACGATCGATTACTTTATCCAAATCGAGAGCTTTTGCGATTTTTCTCTCGATGAATATGATTGCTAAATTGCTTAACCGATCATCAAGCATTCTGTTACGTAAATACGATTTAATAAAGCGCATACAGGAGAATGTTCTTTCACATCGGTGTGGCCCACCCTTGGCCCACTCAATAAAAAATGCTGGTTACGTCACTGTCTACACTCTACAATCCACTCGGCCTTTACTACGCGGCTAGCGTGGTAAAGCTGTGGCTTACCACTCTAGAGGCCGGGTTCAAATCCGGGTCCTACACCTCTAGTTTTTCTGAAGGGGTCCGGGCCCGGACCCCTCCAGAAAAACCCCATCTTTCATCCATCCGGTTGACCCTATCATGGGTATTGGTCAGCCTGTGATGGGCGCTATAAGTTGCCGCCGCCAGATATAATATATCCCTTGTGTGATATGGCGACTTAACCTACTTAACCTAGCCTCTACAATCTAGCTGTGATAAACTGTCGTACAGCTTGTTATAATAATCAGCGAATGATTGGAAAGTAGATTAAAAAAGGATAAGATAAAAATGATTACTATATAATAATTATATATATTATATTGTAATATTTTTTATAGATTAACATAGTTTCAATTAAATTAATTATTTTACAATTTTTGTAAATGATCATGATTGAAACTGCATATAATAATAGCTATAATATATATTATATTGTAATATTTTTTATAGATTAACATAGTTTCAATTAAATTAATTATTATACAATTTTTGTAAATGATCATGATTGAAACTGCATATAATAATAGCAATATAATATGTTCCAATGTACCAAAGCCACACGTGTATGTTCTTATGCCATAATAATAACAAGATCATAAATACATTATAGGCCAATTCGATTCCTTTATAAAGTCATGAAAGAATTACAGTATATATTTACAATGAAATAATCATTTAAAGAATACTATTGTATTGCATTATGTTCAGTCGACATGAATTTTATACATTGTTTATATATGCACTCAATATTACAAGCACGCAGTTGTGCATTGTTCTATTGACCATTCTCAATCAATGTCTTCCAGTTCGATTCGATTTCCAATTTTTATAGGTGTTAAACGAAGCTATTAGTAATTTCATTTATCACCTGCTTCTGTGTTTTCTGTTTGTCATTTCTATATATCTATTCAAGGAATAATTCTGAAGTGATTAAATTAAGCGATCGAGGGTACTATGTCACAGTTCCTCCTCTTACTGTTCAATATTAGAAAATTATTTATTAAAAAAATGCAGTATCCTCAAATCAATATATAGTGAGTCGGGCTGATTGGCCGCATGGAAATGCTTTCTGCGTTTCATTCTAGAAGATCCGGATTCATTTCTGGATTCCCAATCTATGGAAAATTTATTCATGGATCCAGATCCAACCATTAGAAAATTATTTATTAAAAAAATGCAGTATCCTCAAATCAATATATAGTGAGTCGGGCGGATTGGCCGCATGGAAATGCTTTCTGCTTTTCATTCTAGAAGATCCGGATTCATTTCTGAATTCCCAATCTATGGAAAATTTATTCATGGATCCAGATCCAACAATCAATCCCAATCCTTCAATCAGATTGACATCCACAGAGATGAGATCCGTAGTTGGGCTTGTTTCGCACTACTACTTTGTACTTCACTGAGTGGAAAATATCCCTAAAAAATAAAAAAAGTCAACTCATAGTATGCATAACATTTTTGTTTACTGTAGCATCTAGATCACGGTTGTGAATTTTTAGAAACACCCTATACAGTGTGATTCAGAAGGTTGGGAAAAAATTAAAGGAACATGTAGTGGAGGCAATTCTGAGCAAAAGTTCTTAGGGTCATTTTTTAATTTGGGTGTTCGTTAAAAAGATATAGCATCTGAAAGTTTTGTGATGTATCTGACGTGATGCGAGGAAAGCTTGGGATTATTGAGAGAGTGCGCCAGAGTTTCGTTACGATGCTATGCTTGCATTGAACGTAATGGTCAGTACTTCGAACAACTTTTGTAAAATTGTGCGTAGGCGCTCTACGATTGTATCCGTGTTGATGCATGTTTGCATAATAAATGTTGCCAACCCTAAGAACATTTCATCGATCTGTTGTCAGACTCTCAGTAATAAAACAGGTCTAAAAACGGTTGTGGTTCGGCTTACTTTCGGCATTTTCCACACGTTTTAACACCTAAAGAAAATGATGTCACAAAACTTTCAGGTGTTATATCTTTTTAACGAAGCCCCAAATCAAAATATGACCCTAAGAACTTTTGCTTAGAATTACCTCCTGTATATGTCCTTTCAATTTTTCCCCAACCTTTAGAATCACCCTGTATATTCAGCATTCCACTGCATACTTTCTGGTATTTTAAGTGATTTTTTTAGAATAAATAAGAAATGTAAGTGTGTTTGCTACTTAATCCTTATATTTGATTCGAATAGCTACTATTTGACTAGCTAAGACATGCAGGCTGCTGCTTCATGTTGCCAAATTTATCTTAACGTTGTTAAGATAATTTCAATTCGATGCTACAGAAAGATGTACGAAGAACGGAAACAAAAGAAACTCGTGCAAACGTCAATTTTGCGTCCTTTTGATAAAAAAGATGAGTTAAAATTTTTTATTCATTTATTTATAACAAAAACATTAATTTCATTCATCTTGTATTATTAATCAGTAATTTTTCATGAAATGTGCCATTTCAAGTAGGTAATGACTCTTGAGGAACAAAAACGATCTTGCCGACTGGTCACCGCCAGACACTTCTCGTCTCTTGTTGAATTGTTCGGTCTTACGCAAAGTGCCGCTCTGCGTTCGGAATGGCATGGCGCCGAGCGACCTATTTGGAGAAAGCCATGCGTTCACCTGCCGAACGAGCCCTCTTTATCTATTCGTATTTATGGGCTCGGACCCACTTTCTGCCCCTTTCTACTGTCTTTTATATATCTTTCCGATCTTCGGATCCACTTTCTGTCCCCTTCTGTCTATTATAAATCTTTATATAAAGATTTTAATGTTTAATGCGTAAAGAAATAATTATTAATGTAAGAGTTTACGATTAAAAAAATATATATTATGGAGCAAATCGAAAATTTCTGGAACCAATTATAATTTTTCCCATAGATTACGTACCTCGAACAGTCCGATTTCAATTAATCCAGTAAGAAAGAGGAACTAATTAACCGGACTATGCGAGGTATTGCTGTAAATACATATTATACGATACATACATACATACATATATATATATATATATATATACACACACTATTAAAGTTTTGAAAATATTCACTTTTTCTTTAATTTTTCAACAGTATAAGAAGAAATTTAATTTGAAATAAAATAACTATTAATAACAAATTATTTTTATAGGCAGTGTCAGGCCTTTACCGCTAATTTGTTTTGGACATATATGAATTATTCCATTTTTTCGTACTGTTTTATTACAACTATCAATGACCTCTCCACAATTTAAATTAACGTTTCTTTAAAATCCAAAAATTTATTTATATTCTAAAATGTACACATTTAATTTTCTAAAAACAAACAAACTGCGTGGCTATCACAGAAAATGCATTTCGGCTTAACAGCAGCCCTCTTCAGTTCCAAATTTGGCCATGCTGAAATATATTTTTTATTTATTAATATTTATATCATAAAAGTAATATTTTTAAAAATAAAAAATGTTTTTTTACATACCAATTTAATTAAAGCGAGTATTTACACAATTTTTTTTTCAACAGTAGATCCTCCAAATTGATAACTTTTTAACTTCATTTCCACAATATTCTTAACAAATTATATATAATCACTTTAACAATTATAATTATTTTTACTAAATTATAAATTCTTTTATTTACCTTATTATTAATTTAAAGTATTTTATAAGTGCAAGGATTCCTTCAACATTACATTTTATATTTTACAAATTTGGCTCATTTTCCTTCAGGAGATATCTATGCAGTACACTGTCATTTTTCAATTGTAAATTCACAATTAATAACCTCAAAAAACCAAAACAACCAAACATATCTCCAATCTTCTTTTAAATCCAACATTTAAGCCAAACATATACTTATTTAAAAAATTTTAGTTTTTCTATCATAACCGAAAAAATTCTTGTCAGCATTCCAATGAAGTAAGGCAGAGTGGGGTAAGTGCAAAAGGTTTTTACAAAGTTGGACATTAAACGAAGGTATTTCAACCTATCGTATAGATATTTGGCAGGGTCGTTAACAATGGCATTCCACAGCTAATACCGTTTAAATCATTTTTGAAAATTTTATATTTGCGACAAAATCGTACAAAATGTCAGCTATTCGCACTTAACCCGAAACGGGGTAAGAGCGTACCTGCAAGTTAAAAAAGTTTTGAAGTTTATTTACGCACAATATATATATATTATATTTATATATATATATATGATATATATTATTATAGAAAACATTTAAATAATTAAAATTAGATTATATACTGTATATCTTACCATGCCTTTGCATAATTTTTTCAAGAATATAAATGACTTTACTCATTGCTAAAGATGACTGACTTAAAGGCATTGTTTTATGTAAATCCATATCATATGTTACATCAGAGGCAACACTTGTTTCTTGTTTGAAAAGTGTACTGATCATACGTTTATATGCTTTACTTTGAGGATTAAATACTATATGCCTTAACATTTCATTTATTTCAGTTTCTTCCATTTGTGGGGGTGGCATATATTCTGATGCTAGTAACTCATATGATGTTGGCCTTTTTCTAACATCATGATCAAGAAGCCATTTAATTAAATAAATCTGATGAAAAAATTGAGAAATTAATTTCCATAAATTTATTAAAATTAAAAATTTTTATTGAATTAAGTACCTGTTGTTCAGATAACTGTTCTTCAATATCATTTGGAAAGACAATATCAGGGAGACGTAAATTTGCCAATATTTTTACTCTTTCCATTCCAGTTGATAATTTTGGATAACACATTTCAAAAAATATAATTCCAAGACTGTAAATGTCCACTTTCTATAATCATCATTTTCATATTATTTTATTAATACTTTGAAATCATAAATTTTATGTTAGAAAAATTATTATTAAATATTCACAAATTCTATAATATTCACCAATGAAATATTCAAAATTCAAATTAACTATAGTTTAATGATATGAAACTAACTATACATCTTACAAGTTATAAAACTATACCTAATATTAACTTATTGTAATTAAATAATACATTTTATTTAGTTTTATAAAAATTTAGGTCAAATTTCTTTATACTTCAAGATAATGCTGTGAATCATTAGCCCTTTTTTATATATTATCATTTTGTATCCACTAGAAAATAAAATAAAATATCAATAGTAATAAATTTTGATTTTTATTATTCAATTAATCCACAATAGTTAATATTAAAAATTGAGAGCTTCACTTCAGTTGGTTGCCTGGGCTTTATAGATCAAACTGCACCAGACAATGTGGTAAAGAATAAAAAAATAGATTAAAACAAACATATCAAAGAAACAAAAGAAAAGCGGTAAATGTAGTGTAAATAGCCACAAGAAAAATGAGTAATTAAGATGATAACAAAGTCAAACAAACTAAAAATTATAAATAAATAAGCAACAGTAAACATAAAAAAAATGTCTAATATAAATAACTAGCATAAAATAAACTATTTAATATTAAAGACAAAAATGTCTTTCAAAAAAGCAAAAATGTCAGAACAATTAAATTCATTCCCAATAAAGATCTCGAGATTAAAATCACAACATGTAATGAGCGTTCCATTACTTGATTAAAGTTTAATAGACATAGCACAATTACAATGATTGCAGTGAGGCTGTCCTTCACCCATTAATAGATGCCTCTGAGTGAGCCAGCTGTGCCCTATTCAGAGTCTTGTAATGAACTTTTCTCTTGTTGGCTTCACTTCAGAATACCAAAATAATAAATCACAATAATATCTTAAGGCTTGACTTTAAAGTATTGACAAATTTAAAATATAAAAATAACTATTATATTAGTTATTTTTATATTTTAAATTATCTACTAAGTTATCAAAATTTATTAATTTATATATTAATAAATTTTGATAACAGTAGATAATGTTCATTAATTTGTTAAAACTGATTCATTTTATTAATAAAACTTTTTCAAGTGAAAACTAACCTGATTATAAATAATTCTTGATGAAGAAACATTAATTAACTCAGGTGCTACATATAAAGCAGTACCAACACGGCCAGTTTTTGTATAATCATCAATTTCTAATCGAGAAAAATCACTTGCATCTGTTACATGTCCTTCACCATTATGTCTTTCACCGACATTAGAATCTAACGTGGAAAGTGGCTGAAATTCACAAAAATATGGATTGAGATTATTATACTTATCTAAAATAATGAATAATCAAAATAATCATTCATTCTTTCATATGTTTTCTAAGTCTAAAGCAACAAATAACATTAGAATAACTACTTATTAAAATATACACATTCACACTCTACATAGATTTCTAACTAATATGAAAGTGAATTTTATAAATTATGAAAATTTTACCTTTAATAAAATATCTGTTGTAGCTAGTCCAAAATCACCTATTTTAACATGATCATTACAGTCTAAAAAAATATTTACAGGTTTTAAATCTCTATGTATCATTCCCTAAAATAAAAAAATTCAATATTATAATAATTTATATATAAAATAAGAATCAATTATCTATATATATTATAAACCTGAAATGACTGCACATACATGTTCACTTATAATGCAAGAATGGCTGAATGGATTTTTATACACAGGAAGATTTGAAGACAGGTAGTGATTATTAAAAATTGATTTTATATAATGTAATTGGTGTAAATTACTTGATATAAGCTGGAAGATCAATGCTATTTGAGCAACCTCATTGGGTTACAGTGACCACATGAAATGTTAGCTGGCTGATATCATTAAATTACTATGACTGTGTCTTTGGTAACTGATCAATTTCATTGGATAATAATGGCCACATGATTGTTGCACATAACCCCAATGAGACTGCTCAGTTACTAAATTAATGGTGGATATCAAGTACTGTTCGTTAAAACATTGAACTTCAGATTTCATATTAAAAGATTTTTAAAGTTTTTTTTAATCTTTCTCTAATTTTGTATTGATTAGACTTAGTGACTATGTACTATTAGCATCCATAGCTATTAGAGATATCTAATCTAATCTATACATATAAATCTAAATACCTGTATGTGTATGTTCAATTATAATGCAAGATAGGCTGAATCAATTTTTATGAAATAATCATCTTATTTCCTAATGTCCTTAAGATTGTCACTATTATTATCACATGTGAAGAAACAAAACCATCATTGCCATAGCAATGCAACAATTTCACTTACACTAATAGAATTTTATAAAAATTTTTTATTGTTCATGCAGCTACTGATTTGTTATTTAATCTATCAGCATTTTTCAATCTGTTTTATTTCAATTTATAATAGAATTTTATAAAAATTTTTTATTGTTCATGCAGCTACTGATTTGTTATTTAATCTATCAGCATTTTTCAATCTGTGTTTATTTTATTTCATGATTTTCAGTAATGTAAATTTTTATTATATAGAAGAATCTGTATTTGAGATTAATTCATGTATTTCTTGATGCTCTTCAATTGAGATTATATCATTTCACATGTTGTTTTGATGTAGTTTTCGTACATTGTACAGTTGTATAAATTCCATAATGCCACAAAGAGGGAACTCTTTAGATAAATTAACTCATGCTGCTGAAAGATTGCATTTAATTTGAGAAAATGAAACATTAGAAGCAGTGGTGTATCCAGAGGGGGGCAGTCTGCCCTAGGCACCAAGCTGAATGGAGGGGCCAAAAGCATGGAATATCAATACTATTCACCAGATATTTGTATAAAAAATTTTGTTACATTTTCAGTTCTTAAAAATTATTTAAGAAAATGTGTGTTGAAAATTAAAACAGATTTTTTTTTTGGAGAGGAGAGGGGGACGAAAAAATTGCTGTGCCGGGTACTGAAGATTCTGGGTATGCCACTGGTTAGAAGATTGAACAAATTGACAGAATTCTAATAAGAGAAACAAAGATAAAAAAGGGAGCATTCAAAAAGACACATATTTCAAATAGAAAACATATCTATATGGGAAAAATTTTCAGAATCCATTGAAGAAAATCCTGAAGTTTATATCTTTACATATTAATATGTCTAAAGTGTGAAAGTCAAATTCTAATTTATATTAAATTTATATGGATTCTTATTTATGATAATATATGGTGTCTCATCTTCTTATTCTTATAGTCTTGTTAACTAAAATGTTTTATTCAAATCTGGCCTTCTGAAGCTAATTATTTATTATTAAAATAATAGTGTATTTCTTTACTTGTATTTTGCACATTCTTCATTTTAAAAAGTATTAAAAATTTATTTATTTTGATGAAAAATTAAAATGCAGGGTCCAGTAGTGAATCGGGTGATTTGGAGGGCATCTTGAAGATGTCATTTTTAAACCTTATCAGTGGCATAGTGTGTCATGTTATGGTCAGCAAATGCTAAGGGGTATATTTTCTATTAAAGGTAAGTATATCATAGCATGTAGTATTTTTGTGATTTTACTAATATTTAAAAATCACATGATCACTGGTGGATCCTGTATTTGAGTAAACTATTTTCCTTAAGGAAATTTAAAAAAAAATTAGAACTAAATTACTAAAATTAAAGTAAAAACTAACTTGCTGATGAATATGACAGAGTCCTTCAATTATTTCTCTAAAAAATCTCCAAATTTTGTGTGTTTCCTTATAAAGACCTTCATCTATAGCAGTTCTTAAAGTGCTTTTTTCACAAAATTCCATCTAGAAAAATAAAAAAAATTTATTTATTTGAACTAAAAATATACTGAAGAAAAATAATATGTTGGTTTTTGTATTCTTCAGACTTACTATGTATTTCTATTAGATTACTAGGTAATATCTAATAGTAAGATTACTAGGTAATATCTAATAGTAATACATAGTAAACAAATTAATTTTTTAGTAATTATTTTTACAAATGATTTTTTAATTGATCTCAAAAATGTATGTGAATTTCACTGAAATCTGATACTATTTACATAAGATTGTGTTTTGGTAGAAAAGTCCAGCAAGATATGATCCGATAATGATCATTTCAATAGGCTTGGTTCCCTTGAGGGAAATTTCTTTACGATCAAATATTTATGCAAGATATTGGCTTCGAAATGTGTGAATATTTATTCTGCATTATCAATATTATATCAGGTTAAAATTACATTAATAATAGGCTTGGCTCTCTAGTGTGATCTAATAACGTGCAAATTTTTATGCAAGTAGAATAATATATAACTGAGTTACTGGGGTTGATAGATAAAAACCAGACAATACTAATTTGCATACACTTTTATTCCATTTTGAAATGGAAAAAGTCAATAAGAATAATTTTGAATCACTTCTGTTAAAATTTTAATTTTAATATTTTCACAATAATAAATGAAATATAAAAATTAAATATATCTACTATTAAACAGTATATACAGATGCATTCTATTTACAATGGTATGTTTTGATAATCCCATCACAAGTCAGAAAAATCATGTTGAAAATAATTAACAATGGTAGTAATTTTAGTAGTAATAGTAGACAATGAAAGATTAGATTCTTCAAATTGTAAAATTGTTTGGATTTAATTCCAGATTCTCCAAGATAGCAAAATCATATGGAATTGAACTTAGTACACCAAAGATGATAAAAGCATCTGGAATTGAACCAGATTCTTTAACAAGTAAGACAGTAATCTACTGCTTTACTACACAGCTTCAATTGTAAATTTTTAATAAAACAGAAAAAGTATTTCTAGACAATATACTATGAAAATAGCCAAGTTCAGACTATCATGAGGACAATCATAAGATTGGATTATCATAAATTTAAATTATAGGATTTTTAACAGTTTTTTTCTCCATATGTATGAGATATCAGACACTATGATGCCATACTACTTGCAGATATCATATACAAAGCATATGAACAATAGGACCAGACTTTGTTCAACAATTAATTTGCAATTACAGTGGTGCCTTGGTTAACGACAGCCTTGGATAACGATGTACTTGGTTAACGACACAGGCTTTCGTTAACGATTCCTGATTATGTGAACTTCCAATAAAATAGCTCTGCAAAACAGCTCGTCATTGCATCATGTGATTCATTAGCTCAGTTGTTAATCATTATTTTTTTTTATCACAATCAATTCAAATCTAACAATATCATTATTAAAATTAATAAAATTATAACCATATAAAAATATATTTAAGTAAATGATAATTAACATATAGTAATGAAAATAAATTATTTAATTAATTAAAAATAGACATGCAACAGTTCACTAGTTTTTAGTTTCTTACAGATGATTTCTAGACGATCATTATTTTAAATTCTGCGAACAAAGTCTGATTTTATTGTTTGTTTGTGTTATATATTACTTGATACCTGCAAATGGTATGACATTGCAGTTTCAAATTCCATTAGAAGAGAAAAACATCTGTCCGAGATCCTACAGTTCATATAAACAATAAATAGGTGATAAAAAATCAAAGATTTAGCGAAGGCGGTAAAGAGAAAGAATTTTACAAATCAGTGCATGAAGATTAATAAATGTGAGAGGATAAATACCTTGTTATAATTAAACAGGTACAATCGATCGCTGCTTAATATATCATTTCTAATTCACATTATCTTTCTTTAGGAGGGAAATAATGCATGTCTGTGCTTGATATTCAGTAATCTATGCCGAGGTGTTTCTTTAGGCTGGTCGCTACTGTCTCTATGTACGGTTAAACTAGTGAATGGCCCGATAGCACGAATCTCTTCTTGTCTTTTTCTACTCCTCCGCACAGCCATTTTTTCTTCTTCTTGCTTTCTGGACGGCCAGTAAGCAACCCTTGAACGCGTATTCTCTGTATCAAGACCTCCGAGCGACTCCGTTCGTATCTCGGGGAAACTGACTAACCTTTCACATTCCTTCCCGGGAAAAAAGTCGGTTACCTTTTTTTTATATTAATTGTCGTCTTTCATCCTTACTTTCCTACATCGAGTTTCTTCGAGACATTTGCACGTAATATAAGATTCTTCCTATCTGATAATGTGTCACTTATTTATCTTTAATATTTAAGGTTATTGGGGACAAAATCATCATGGAAGCTGGGAAGTTATTTATTGTTTGTTTTCTCTGACATCGTATATGTCAATTTCAATGAATTCTTTTCCTTTTTTTTATATTTAGCTAGTTTCCCATAAATCGGAGAGTTTATGAAAGTTATGAAAAATTTTCATATTTGGTCCGAATTTTACGTTATATCCCTTTTTCCCAACAAAATTATTATGGATAAAATAAGTTATCCTGTATAAATATATAAAGGATATTTTATTTGATAATGAAATTAATGTCGGGAAAAGGAAAATCTGGACCAGTTGTGAGCTGTTGTTCCTTAGTTTAATAAACTTATATACAAATATATATCATACAGTTAGAAAATATTATATAATTTTACCGAAGTCCCATGGAACTTACATAAGGGGGAGTGGGGTAAGGGCGTAGTTGGAGAAGTGCATTATCGGGCTTTTTTTATTATAAGATAATCGAAAGTTTGCTATTTGATATTGTAATATTCTACTACAAGTTAATATAGATCTATCGACATAGATAACTCACGATGAATGATGCGAATCCAGTATTTACGTCGACTTTTACAAACGCGTCGCGTCTGAACAGCAAACAAAACTTTGACAGCATATTAAAAGTGCAATAATTCTTAAGATAACTTCATATTAGGAGATATTTTTTTAGTAAGTACGAAGAATATTGATTAAAGTTTATATTACGTAAACAATATTTTTTGACATTTTAAAACTTTTTGAGAAAAACCCTGG
>AYEL01070546.1:0-28791 GCA_000484575.1 Olivierus martensii | reverse complement strand
TTTTGATATATAGAAACAAATTTCAATGGAAATTTCACGGGACTAACAAAAAACTTTAATATATGGAGAATTTCAATATATAGAAGTTCGATATATGGAGGTCCGACTGTATTTGAATAATGAAAATTTTTTATCAAAGTGATCTGTATTCTCAGTATACAAGAAAAATTTATTAATGTATGAACTGAAGATTATAAATTATTATATATAATAAAATATAATCATTGATTTAAACAAACTTTAGTGTATAATTTATTTATAATGAAATCATTTCTTTGTAATATTGAAAATTATTTTTAAAAATCAAAAAAGTCACACATTTGTAAATTTCATTAATATGAAAATCCACAAATAGAATGGGTTGACTTAATATATGAAAAAAAAGTCACACATTTGTAAATTTCATTAATATGAAAATCCACAAATAGAATGTGTTGACTTAATGTATGAATACACAAATAGAATGTGTTGACTTAATGCCCTTGCCTGTATGTTAAAGTTGATTTCGATCGACTTTAACATACAGGTTGGAAGCCATCGAAAACTGACTCGTGTAAAAGGGTTTACGTCCATTATGACTTCGTTTTTAAAAAAATCAAAGTCAAATATCATGAAACCGGACCGCGCCGCTTAAATACCTAGAATTTTCATATAAACCATTTTTATTCGATAAAAAACATATTGTCATATTTCACTATACCACCCCTCACATTTCCCAAGGGGAGGACACAACCTCAATCCCCCTTGCCTGTATGTTAAAGTTGATTTCGATCGACTTTAACATACAGGTTGGAAGCCATCGGAAACTGACTCGTGTAAAAGAGTTTAGGTCCATTATGTCTTCGTTTTTAAAAATATCAAGGTCAAATATGATGAAGCCGGACCGCGCCGCTTAAATTAAATACCTGAAAAATTAGATGTCTCAAACAAAGCGGCGGCGTAGTGGTTAAGTCGCTTGCTGCGGACCTGAATGTTGTGAGTTCGTGGCACGCTTACATATATTTTTCCATGTGAAAAAAATTAAAATATTACTAGCAATAAAATTTCAGCTAAAATCAAGTTTTTTTTCGTGATAGTTACGTATGAGATAGAAACAATTCGACGAGTTGCTACTACCCCATACGTAAAGAGCTTTGAGCGGAAATGGATATTTAGATATCACCCTACGCATAGTGAATTACGGCAATGAGAGAGAGAGAGATCGAACAATAATTAAAAGTGATTTTGCCAAATTGTAACTATGACAAAAAAAACTTACTTTTACCTGAAGTTTTATTGTTAATAATATTTTAATTTATTCACTTGAAAAAACGAGGTACGTACGTGAGACTCGAACTTACAACGTTCAACTATGGAGGGAAGCACCGTAGACACTACAGCGCCGCTTTGGTTGAAATATCTGCAGTTTTTTTGGCATATAAGCGGCGCTGTCCGGCTATATCATATTTGAACTCGATATTTTTTTAATAACGAAGGCATATGGAGGGAAGCACCGTAGACACTACAGCGCCGCTTTGGTTGAAATATCTGCAGTTTTTTGGCATATAAGCGGTGCTGTCCGGCTATATCATATTTGAACTCGATATTTTTTTAATAACGAAGGCATAATGACCTAAACTCTCTTACAGAAGTCACATTTTGGTGGCCCCCAACCTGTAGGTTAATGCCTGTCAAAATCGGTGGGACGGAGTTATCATCTGACATTTCAAGAGTTCAATTCTCGTTTCTTTAACAAAGAATAACTCTAAAACGAAACAACCTATCTTAATGCGGTAAAAATCATTTTATAGTAGATTTGTTCCTTATTCTGGTCGTGCTAATTAGGGTGCGTAAGTAAACTTCAAAACTTTTTAACTTGCAGGTACGCTCTTACTTCGTTTCGGGTTAAGTGCGAATAGCTGACATTTTGTAAGATTTTTCGCAAATATAAAATTTTTAAAAATGATTTAAAGGTATTAGCTGTGTAATGCCATTGTTAACGACACTGCCAAATATTTATACGATAGGCTGAAACACCGTTTAAATTCCAACTTTGTAAAAACCGCTATGCACGTACCCCACTCCACCTTATACTAATTCGAGAGAACCTTTAATTTTCTTCTCTTCTTCATAATTTTTTAGTTCCTTTTCTGAATAAGACTTCATAGATAATCAATTGTATAATTTCTTTAAGAGTAAAAACATTATCCATGCAGGATCTACCAACTAGAAAACTACACATCACCTCAACTTCCATAGACTGATATTCTTCCTGAATAATATTCTTATGTATTCGTCCAAATAGTCTGCTGAAGATGGATGCCACTGTAATTCCGCGATAATTTGCACAATTTTGACGATTGCCTATTTTAAAAAGAGCTATCAAAAAACCAATTTTCCATTTAACAAGAACTTTTTTTCATTTATACATTTCTCGGAAAGCTGACTGATTATTCGAAATGATTTCTCGGTACCATTTTTTTATTAACTCAGCTGGTATCCCTCCAGGACCACTACCTTATGAATTTTAACATCTTAACTGCTGCTTTTATCTGTTCAAGATTTATTCTGATGTAATTTTAGAGTTTAATTCATCATGTTTTTGAAAGTCAGGTCTATTTTCTGTAGCTCTTAAATCCCTTCCCCTGGCCTACACTCACAAAATACGCGGCGACCTTGGCTTTTTTACAACAACAACAGAGCGTTTTTTTTAACTTATTTAGTTTTTTTTATTTCCTTTATTACTGCTATTTTATTAGAGATAGAAATTCACTTTTAACAGAATAATGTTCTTTGTATATTTATCTTTCTAATGGTGAAATCGGATTGTATGTAGAGATAGAAATTCACTTTTAACAGAATAATGTTCTTTGTATATTTATCTTTCTAATGGTGAAATCGGATTGATGGATTGTATTTTTTTATTTTTTATTGTGCACTTTAAAACTATTAAATAAATTAAATAATTTTTAAATTTGGCAAATTTCTTTAAGTAATTTACTTGTACATGTATATCTAATTCAGATTTTTGAAACGGCTTTTTATATAGTTTAGAAACTTTTTAGTTATTGTGTCAAATTATTCAATCTATATCGTTTTTTACAGATTTGTGAACAATTATTTTTAATTTCTGCTTTATTTTTCTATCTAATTTTTTATAAAGATTAGAGAATTTGTCATTTTTATCGTATATCATTCTTTAAAATTATTTATAAAGTTAAAATAATGTGTAATTTTTCATTTTTATAACCATTATGTAAGCCAGCAACGCGATCGACGCAAGCGCGCCGCAAGTCGGCGCGCTTCAAGGGCGAAACCTGTTCGACCGGTTTCTGACCTTACAATTAGGTATAATCACAATTATATAAATATTGTTCATCTTATTACTTATTTTCCCTTATTATTCGTATGTTTATTATTCATAAAATAAAAGTCTGAAATTTAAAAATTAACGTTTTTTAATTTATTGAAAGTTATTTCAGCAATTTATAATACAGATAGGCCTCGATTAATGCGATATTCGATCAGTAGGACTTATAAAAAAATATTAGTGCGAGCAAATATTCGATTACTGCGAATTGTAAGTCCAGTCTTACTAACAAAGGTCCGTCTCCTTTTATGATGTCAATTAACAGATTATTGTTAAAACCGGACGAGGAGCGATTCAAGAAGTCACTTGCACGGAGTAATAATACATGGAGACGAAACGGAAGTCGATTTTGCGGGACCAACCATACAACGCCACCTTGTAAACGTTTTACAAAACAAAATTATGTTAGGCCTGGCAACCCTTGAAAACAGTGGTTGGACATGCGCGCTGAGTTCCTACTTTGAAAAATGTTTTTCTACTCTGTCAGAATTGCTGTTAACACTGATTATGTATATGATGTCCTTGTTGATCAGGAATCCAATTCCTCTGTTCATATTGGTCTCATTTCCTTGGTAGTAGAAGAGATATCAGCTTCAAAGTTTTGTGAGGTTTTTGCCTTTTCTTCTTTCTTCACTGAGTTCAATGATGTGCCAGTTGATCTCTGTTTCATTCTCTAATTCCTGTAGGCAGTTTTCTGTTGAAAAGGATCATTCATTATATATAGCCAACATCAGTAATCAGAGGCAGCCAGTCCCTATCTAAGTATTCTTAGCACCCTTTGCACCTTCCATATTTCAGTAGCTGTCCTGACTGGGACTTCCAGTGCTGCTGGTGACTGACGGCCGTAATCTTTTGTTGTGCATCATAGAAACAATCTGAAAGATTGTAGATCATTACCTCCCACACTGGTCTAATGCAGGTTGGAGAGGGAGAGTGGAGATAGCTAATCACTACACTACACTACACTGAATTTATTCCTATCATTTATTATTATTAATTTTATATCCAGTAGATCTTATTATTAATTTTATACCCATTAGATCTTATTATTATTAATTTTTAATCTATACCCATTACTCATTATTAATCTATTTCTAGTTCAGTTATCTTTTCTAAGTTTTCTATAGTTTTTATCCAGTTATTGTCCTCTTACTTTGCTGCTTAACCCACTATATTAGATTCCTGCTTTACCTGTATGCTAGATCTATCCCTTTTAAAAGTATTACTCTTTTCTTAATATAAATAGTCATTTAAGTCTATTCAGATAAACTTTATTAGTTATCAAAAAATGTTATCAGTATTTTTTATTGAAATAATGAAGGTGATGCATAAATTCTTTAAAGCTAAAATGAAACAGACCACAGTTTCAATAATAAAATGTTTCTGAATATTTATTTTTAACAATTTATACAGTATTAATAATTTTTAATATTGTATAATATCTAAAATAATTTAGAGTATTTTCATTACAATATTATACAAACAAACATTTTTCAGGTTTTCTTAAAAGCTTTGCAGACGTTTAAACAAAGAGTTGTTTCAGGTAAAAATAACAACACTTTTGGTCAAGCTGTGGTTCAGTGGTATTCTCGTATAACTGATATATCTCCTCGTCATCAACGTTTGTTGAAAGAAGTAAGTTACAAACAGGAATTAATTCAAGAGGATCGTAAATATTGGTCTTCGACAGTTGATGTTGAAACTATATTTGGAAAATGTTTGGTAAGAGACTAATGATTAAATATATTTTAAATTTACAATATATATATAAATTTGATGTTTTTTGTTTCAGATTGTATTATTACCTACAAACATTTCTGGGAAATTGTTTTGGGCAAAGGAATTTGATGATGAAAATCCAATATACTACTGTAAATGGAAGTTTAATGGATCAACTTTTGAACCTGCTTATACAGATAATGATAATTTTAAAGAAAGTAGAAGTAAAAGAACTTTAACTAAGAAATGCAAAATTAACTATGATGATGATTTATATGAAAATCCGAATAGTGATTCTTCGGAAAATAAGTTGACAGGTAAATATACTAATTCCATTCATAATTAAAATAATAATCCAAATTGATTACTGTATTCTCTACTAAAAATAACTCATTTGTTTAAAAAAGTCTCATTTTCAAAATTGGAAAATTCCATGTAGCATTATCAAGTATGAATTGGAATTTTTCAGCATTTATTGTATCAAGTATTTTAATAAAAGATAGAATTATTTTCTCAAAAAATATCAAATCATTTCATTTTCTATTGATTCATTAATATCTAAATATTGTAAAATTTACTGAAATAATACAGTTATCCCTCCTATAACATGGTAGATAGGTTCCTGTGAAACAGCATGTTGTGTAAAACCGTGTTATATGAGACTTAGAGCCAATACAAAAAAGAGATATGTTCCAAACCCAATGAAAACTAAATAACTTTCTTTAATTCTGCATAAAAACTTAATTTTTATTAAGAATATTAATAACACGAAACATAAAGAAAAAATATACAGGGTGTAAATTATCTCCTTCAAAAAACTACACTAAGATGTAGACGAAATTCAGGCGATTAAAATGATATAAGACACTTGGGGTCGCAAATCGCAAGCCTGGGCGGGGTGAAGGAGAAGAGCTGCAACGTCATTCTAGAAAAACTGCGCTGTTGACTGTTGATTAATTTAGCTTAACCAGTTTGACAATGTACACTGTTCTTATGGATCAGTTTGACAACGACGAGTTAGCCAACATGTACATGTGTTTTGGCGAAGCTCGTGGTAATGCACTGGCAGCAAGACGACTGTACCAAGAGCGCTATCCTCAGCGAGTACTGCCTACTTAAGAGACTTTCAGCTTAGTTTGAGGTTCAATTTATGGCATTGCTTACGATTTGCGACCCCAAGTGTCTTATATCACTTCAATCATCTGAATTTCATCTACGTCGTAGTGTAGTTTTTTGAAGGAGATAATTTACACCCTGTATATGTAAGACCCTAAAAATATAATATACATCAAACAAAAGGAAAGAAAAAGTATACAGCCTATATAACATTCATTTAATAATTATATCTTCTTTACCACTGTTCATTAAAAATGAGAACATTTTTTCTTTTTAACAATATCAACTTCACTTTCTAAACTTTCCTCCATATTTAAAGTTTGTGTATCTTCTGCTATCTTTACAAAATCTGTAATGTAACCCACTAGAAAACAATCATTCCTTAGCATATACCCCCCAAAAAAATATGAATAAAATGTTTTTCTTCTCTTTCACATTCCTCTATTGAAGAATAAAAACTTACTTTTTATCTAAGAACTGTATGTTTGAAACACAAAATACTCAAATAGCGACAATTAACGCAATCACAAAATTAATTCAATTTCAAATCAAAATCGAAAATAAACTGCATATCGTCCTCTTATGGCCAACTAATGAAATTTATGACTAATTTTAGCAAAGTATTTACCAATGATTAAATTTTGTGTGTCCCTGGTATGGATTTACAAAAATTAATGAAAATGTTTTGTATTGTAGCAGAATAAACGTATAATTTTCTAAATGTGTTAAGTAAAAACCGTGATGTAGAAGTACTGTGAGGGTTATATGAGGGTTTCCACAATTTTAAAATTGTGTTGAATTCATTAAAAATGAGAACATTTTTTCTTTTTAACAATATCAACTTCACTTTCTAAACTTTCCTCCATATTTAAAGTTTGTGTATCTTCTGCTATCTTTACAAAATCTGTAATGTAACCCACTAGAAAACAATCATTCCTTAGCATATACCCCCCAAAAAAATATGAATAAAATGTTTTTCTTCTCTTTCACATTCCTCTATTGAAGAATAAAAACTTACTTTTTATCTAAGAACTGTATGTTTGAAACACAAAATACTCAAATAGCGACAATTAACGCAATCACAAAATTAATTCAATTTCAAATCAAAATCGAAAATAAACTGCATATCGTCCTCTTATGGCCAACTAATGAAATTTATGACTAATTTTAGCAAAGTATTTACCAATGATTAAATTTTGTGTGTCCCTGGTATGGATTTACAAAAATTAATGAAAATGTTTTGTATTGTAGCAGAATAAACGTATAATTTTCTAAATGTGTTAAGTAAAAACCGTGATGTAGAAGTACTGTGAGGGTTATATGAGGGTTTCCACAATTTTAAAATTGTGTTGAAGTGAAACTGTGTTGTAGGAGAATGTGTTATAGGAGGGATACCTGTATTTATAAATTAACCGGTACACTGCCACTTCGAACTAAAGTTCTGTCAAGTTGTAATATGAGTACAAGTTATACACAGTACAACTTGTACTCAATATTACAACTTTTTGCAATATTTTTTCATTTTTTATAGTTTATTTCAATTTGATTTGTTGTCTCTTGTTCTTAAAACTATATATTTTCTAATTTTAACAAAAAAATTTATTCTGACATGTTTAATTTTTTTATATTTATTATTTAGTCTGTGAAAATGAACTTTTCAATAAATATACACATAATAATATATTATTTTTCATTATGTATAAATATTCACTATGGAATAGAAACTATTAAGAGAGATTAAATTAAAATTTCTTTGATAAACAAAGTTTTTTTTATAGAAAACATATTTATATTAGCATTGGCATAATTAAATAAAATAAGAAAAATGAATTTATATCCGATAAAAATATTTATATTGAGTGATATTATTAATAAAAATCAATAATAATGCATAAAAACTAAAATAAATATAAGCATTTAAATTTATTCAAACATTTGTTAGTCTTAACATATATCTAGTTGGCATTCTCATATTGGTCAAGTGAATAAGGCCTGGCATTGAACTGGTTAATTATATTCCAGTTATTTTTTTTTATACATATATATCAATTTTTCTTTGTTGTTACAAATTTGTTTAATAAACTTTTGTAACCAAAAAATTTATTTTTAAATCAGTTAATAATGCCTCAATCTTTCAATTTATTTTTTTATGTTATAGTATAAATTTCAGAAAGATGAAGTAAAAATAGAAATATGATATCATTGCTTATTTTATTTAATAATTTAATTTATTATTACTATACAAATCTCATACTATTAATCATTGAATAATATGCTGCTGTTAGATATTTATTTGCTGCTTTTCCACAATCTGCTCAAAAATAGTATTTAATTTTCCATTTTGTTAAATAAAATGAAAATAGTTTATTAAGAAAAGAAATATAAAGTGGTTATTTTCAGATTTAACAGGATAATACTAAATAAATATTTAAAGCATAAAATTTTTGAATAGTATATTAAATTGATACTATCAAAAAGATACATTGCTTTAAGATAGTCTCTATTGAGGAGTAAATATCAAACTGATTTTATTATCCTTTTTAATCATGAGAAAAGATGCATATTATTGTGTAAATGCTAAGTTTTATTAAGATTTCATTCAATGATATAATCTATAAAATGAATTTTCATTTACATATTTGTATATCATTAAAGAAATATACAGGAATACTTGCATTGTACAGTTTCATTTAGTGTAAAATTCACTATAGTACAATTTATAAATTGCATCTGAGGATTTCCCCCATCACTGGTGTCTTTGCCTTGTTGTTGTGAGGGAGCTTGCATGTTTCAATGATCCTGAGAGCTCCACCAACAATTGCTTTACTATTCTTAGAGTTAGGAAATCTTTGCACACCAAAAGTGAGAAACCAGACAGAGAGATGCCCTGGTCTTCCAGGTTGGGAGTTGGTCATGGGGCTGACAACCCAACCCATAAAAAATACTCTTAAAATACTCATGAAACCTGCAAATAAGCCTCAATATGAACTGACGAATTTCAACCCTGACACTGGAAAAAGGAACTGATTTTTGGAACATGGAATATTTTAAGCTTGTATAGGCCTGCAGCTCTAAAACAAGTGATCCAGGAGATGAAGAGATATAAGATTGAAATCTTGGTTCTGCAGGAGATCAGATGGCCTGGAGAGGAAGTGTTGTGGGAAGATGAGGTGACAGTTTTCTCCAAAGAAAACTGTCATCTGCTCTGTAAAAGGGAATGATCAGCAGATCCATGAAACAGGCTTTCTGGTTGGAATAAAGACCATACCCTCAGTGATTAATTATAGAATCATCAATGAGAGAATTAGCTATATTAGATTACAATGTAAGACTTTTAACATAAGCAGAATTAACATAAATATACACCTATAGAAAATGTGGACATGGAACAAAACGATGAATTCTTTGATACACTAGATGCACTGGCTGAATCCTTACCCAAATATGAAATCTTTATAGTCTTCAAGGATTGCAATGCTAAAATAGGTAGAGAGATCAATTATAATCTAATAATAGGAAAAGAAAGTCTTCATAAAACAATGAAAATGGACGTCGTCTTATTAACTGAGCAATAAACCAAAATCTAGTTATTAAAAGCACAAGCGGCCGGATGGCCACGTGGTAAAGCTTTGGCTTACCACCCTGGAGGATCCGGGTTCAAATCTGGGTCCCACACCTCCAGTTTTTCAGGAGGGGTCCGGGCCCGGCCCGTTGAACCCCATCCTTCAACCATCCGGTTGACCCCATTACGGGTGTTGGCCAGCCTGTGATGGGCTCTACAAGTGGCCGCCACCAGATACAGTATATCCCATGAGGATATGGCGGCGTAAACTAATTAACCTAACCTAACTTTAAAAGCACAATGTTTCCCCATAAAGACATACACAAACAAACCTAGATGTCTCCTGATGGAGTCACCAGAAATCAAATGTATTACATTCTAATCTGTAAAAGACACAAAATGAACATCAGTGATATTTGGTGTTTTAGAGGTGCAGAAGTGTTCACTGACCACTTCTTGGTAATTGGAAAACTCAAAATTAGATTAAACAAAAATAGACCAATAAGGAAGAAACATATTAAAGGATATGATATTGATAACATAAAAAATAACCCTAAAATAACAAGAGAATTCAAACGGGAGATAGAGAAATAACTAAATAAATTGGATTCTACTATAGCGATAACAAATACACCTGAAGAAAGCATTACAACTGCATGGGAGAAGATGAAGAATATTATACAGACTACAGCTGATCAAAACATTGAAATTCAAATCAATGAGAAAGGGAAAGACATGCTATGATGACAAATATAAAAAACTTAACCAGGAAGTAAAGAAGAGCAAAGAAGAATGACTATGTGGGGGGAATGTGTTTAAAATTACAGATAAAAACAAAAAAAAACTACAAAAAGATGTGTAGAAACAAAAAAAAGAACACACTTCAAAAACATACTCAAAGAAGCAGAGCAAGATGACAAGAATCATCATAACAAAAAATTCTTTGGCAAGATAAGAACATGGAAAGATGGATATAAACAAAGTACTGTAGTTATAAAAAATAAAAAAGGAGTATTGATCACCACAAAGGAAGAAATAGTAAAACAATGGAAAAACTATTTTGATAACCTCTTGAATAGATCACCAATGCAAAGTAAATCAGTTTGCCAAATGTCAAAGAAAATTTAAAAGAAATAGAAGAACCAAATAGATGAAATTGAAATTGAAAACATAGAACCATAGATGAAATTGAAAACAGCATCAAAATGTTCAAAAATAACAAAGCCCCAGGTGAGGACCAGATAACTGTGGAACTCCTAAAATTAGCAGGAAACCCACTACTAAAAAACTTCCAACAATTAATTGGAGAAATTTGGAAAACAAAAGATGCCACCAGAATGTGGAGTGGGGCTGATAATACCATTACATAAGAAAGAAGATATGAAATAGTGCCGAAACTACAGGAGAAATGTCTACTAAATACAGCATACAAGATACTTTCACATATTTTGCTAAAAAGATTAACAAAATTTTCAGAAGGCTGCATTGGAGACTACCAATGTGGATTCCAAAAGAATAGATTCATCATTGATTAAATTTTCTCACTAAAAATGTAATTGGAGAAAAAATGGGAATATAATCAAGAAATACATCAAATGTTTATTGATTTTCGGCAAGTCTACGATAGCATTGATAGAAATTTTCTCTGGAATACTATGTAGAATCTCAACATCCCACAAAAATTAATAAATCTCACAAAGATGACACTACAAAACTCATAAAATAAAGTCCTTTACAAAAACATTACCTCAGAAACATTTACAGTAAACACTGGCCTTAGACAGGGAGACCCTTTTAAACTAATTCTCTTCAACTTGGCCTTGGAAGGAATTATAAGAAACATCAGACAGGAAATGGAAAACAAACGAATAGAAGAAAAATCAGAAATTCTTGCATATGCAGATGATCTGGTCATAATTACAGAAAAAGAAATTGAATTAAAAAATTTCATTACACACATCACAAAATATGCATCTGAAGCTGGGCTAGAAATCAATATACAGAAAACAAAATATATGAAAATTACCAAAAATGAAGAAAACATAAAATCTTTTTCTATTGATAATACAGAGTTTGAAAGAGTGAGGGAATTCAAATACCTGGGAGCATACATAAATGAAAGAAATGATTTAAACAGGGAAATAATGGAAAGGATCAAAAACGGAAACATCTGCCTATACAGCTTGAAAAAAATACATTCAAAATTCTATCTAGGAATATAAAAAACAAATTATATAGAACAGTAATAAAACGAAGAATCCTATATGCATGTGAAAAATGGACAATAATCAAAAAACAGGTAAAAAGGTTTCAAACTTTTGAAAATAGTGTACTACGGAAAATATTTGGACCGAAGGTGGATGAACACACAGGACTATAGAGAATATGAAAAAATAAAGAATTATTTGACTTATATAAATACCCTCCCTTAATAAACATAATGAAGGCAAAAAGAATACAACAGGCTGGTTATTTGGCATGAATGGGTGAAGAGAAAGTTCAAAAAGACTACTAGAAAAAAAATCTTCAGGAAAAAGCCTACAGGGAAGACAAAGGAAGCAATGTGAAGATAAGGTGATCTGAGACTTGGAAACATTTGGACTGGGGGACAGCACTAGAGGAGCAAGAGAAATGGATGTTTATCACTGTCTCCATTAATATAAGAGAATTTCTTATAAACCTTATTTGAAAATATATGAGCACATGTAATTTACTCTATATTTACTGTATTGCCAACTATCTGGTAGATGATGGGTTACAATGATGCAAAATCTGCATATTTTTTTGTATTTAATCTTTACTATAATTTTTATTAAGGCTAAATACTTTATAAGATAAAGTATGACTGTTATTTTACTATTCAATTATAAAAGCACTACATTATTTTAAAGAAATACATACACAATATATATATAGAGTAAGCTGTTTAGAGTCCCTTTTATTACTACTATTGTATAATTTTAAATAAATGAATTATATTTGTGTGTGCGCGCGCGTGTGTGTGTGTGCGTGCAAAGTTGTTGGCTACTTTGCACACACTTCTCTTGACACTAACAGTTTATCTTCACTGCTATGAAGACTTCTTGTGTCTTTGGTTCTGCTAAAAGTATTGCTCTTCATAAATTCAAATTAATTTTTAAAGAAAAAATTTCATTTAGAAATGAATCATTACTTTTCCCATTTAATATATTCCCCAATTAGTGTGGTAATTTTTGGGATATATAAATTGCACTATGCAAAATCTTATTGTAATCTTATGCTTGACTATGCTGCACAATGCTTTTCTGCATAGATCTTTTTCTTAAGCCAAAATTCTTAAATGTTTTCACATAAATGTAAATTTTCCATAGAATTTTTGTTAAGCTATGAATTTCCAGATCATTTGGCTTATTAGAATTTGTGCTAATTTTATATAATCAAAATATTATACCTACATCTAATATATTATTTCCTATCTGTGGGGTCCGCGGAGCGACTGTGGCGTCAGGATATTTCTTTATGGCCAAAAACGTGGATATGTGGCGCTTTTGTGAGTAAGGACGGAGAGGAGAAAAATATCCAGTGATGCAATGACAGACAACGATACAGTTGAAAACAAACCTGGATTTTTATTGAGAGAGATTTCTTTTCATGATGCAATGACAGACAACGATACGGTTGAAAACAAACCTGGATTTTTATTGAGAGAGATTTCTTTTCCAAAACATAATTGGAGGATAAAAACCTTCCTCAGTTTGTATAATACAAGTCAAAGAATTCGTAGTCGACGAATCAGGTTTAGAATCTTAGTGCAAATTACAGTCTTTAGTTCAGTAATCTCAGTCTTTAGTCTATTGGCATAGATGTTTTCCACTATTCACTTTCTTCTTTGTGTTAAAATGCAGCTTTTACAGCTTATTACAATTTCGGGATCACACTAAATTGCTTGATAAAATAGATTTGATTCCCAAGATCATAAGTCACACTACACTTTTATTCTTCGGGACTTTTTCAGACTGCCTTCAGCGCACACCTTTCCTAACAGTGCCTTCTCTCAGACTCTTTTCGAGGTTCACTCTCACTCTCTCTGACTTTCTCTTCTTACCTCTTTTCTTTTCCCCTTCCCACATACTTTGTTTTTACAAATTTAATCTTGTTTACATTATTTCGTTCCTGGCAATACCTGCCCGCAATTTGATCTCGCGTCGTCGCCATAGTATCTCATGTTTTGTCGAGACTTATGTTTTTGTATATAAAATTCTTCTGATAATTGGGAAAAAAAGTCTGTCCCAGATCCCACAGTTCATATAGACAATAAATCAGCGAGTGCATGTAGCTGTTCATTCGCCATCAAAAGGCAAAATCAAATCTTATCTCTATAATAATCTTTGAATCTATTTAGCTGCTAATCAGTGTTTACGGGTTCATTTGTCAAAAAACTCTGAAGTGAGCCCAATTGTCCTTCTGGTGAAGATTGGTAATTAAAAACAGTTTTCATAAACAATTGTTTATTAATGTTAATTTTTTTTTGTAGCAAATATAATAAATAAATGATTTATTCCATATTTTTAGGACATTTTAAATGAGTTTTATCTGCATTTTTAATATTTGAATTTTTTTGTAGCAAATATAATAAATAAATGATATTTTCCATATATTTTAAGGACATTTTAAATGAGTTTTATCTGCATTTTTAATATTTACTATGGTTGTTATGAGTTTTATCTGCATTTTTAATATTTACTATGGTTGTGGGAAGGAGACGGAACTGAGTTTTATCTGCATTTTTAATACTTATAGCAAATATAATAAATAAATGGTATTTTCCATATTTTTAGAACATTTAAATGAGTTTTATCTGCATTTTTAATATTTACATGGTTGTGGGAAGGAGCTGGAATGAATTAATCAATTTTCAATTAAATCAATGGTAATCCATTCCAGGATTACCATTGATTCATCATTAACCAAGGTACCACCACTCCCACTGTATATGAAATTTTGTTTATATTGTTGGAATTGTATTTCATTATTTTCAAATGTGATTTGATTTTTATTATTTAACATCAGTTTATATAGGCTTTGGATATTTATGATATTGTACTCAATAAGAAAGTCAACTTTTTGAGAAAATTGCATTTTTTCATTTTTTATATAACACATAAGATCTTATGTTATCAGAGTTACCAATACATCTTCAAGATTAAAGATCATGGAAATAATCTTGTCTTGAAAACTAAATTTAAAGATTATATAAAATATAAGATTTCAAAATCTTTTTTTTTTTACAAAAAAATGTATTTATAAAAAATACAGGTGCTCCTCCAGTTACAAACATCTTTACATAACAACATGAAATTTCATTTTCAAATTTCATGAAATTTCAAAAAATCTTCAATAATTGTAAATAATATATCAGAATGCTCTAGCAACAAATATAATATAAAATTACACTGTTAGTTAACCTATTACAAGCAATATTTCAAGATGATGCAAGTTCTGAATATAAAAAAAGGATTTTTCAGAAAAAAAAAATCCTTTTTTTATATTCAGAACTTTTCATTCAAAAAATTAAATATCTTTTAATTGGTCCAATTGTGAAATATAGTAGAAAATATAATATATAATGTAATTTCAGTATTTTTTGAAGAATAATACAGCAGTATCTGAATTACAAATAACCTGATTTACAAACAAAACTTACATACCAATTATATTCATAACTACAGGAGCACCTATACTAAATTTTTTTTACAAAATCATCATATAATGAAACTGATAAATATCTATCCTAAAGATATATTTCAGAAGGCATAGTGCACTATGTTTGTATATAATAGAATATTATGATGAATCTTAATTATTACTTACACAACAGCTTTTGAAACATCACTGAATTGCATCAAATCATATTTTTGCAACAATTCAATTTTTGGCATTTGGCCCTAGAAATTGAAATTTTGAGTTAGATAAATTGCAAATAAAGATTAGCTTAATAATAAATAGTTTCAATCATTGTTATTTTATTATTTGATAGAATTTAATGTAAAAAATAAAATAAAAATTTCATTAAAGAATTGAGAAAAGTAGTTTTTCTCAAGAACAGGCAGGAAGGAATTCCCGCCAGTTTTCGGGAATTTTTCGTTTTCCTGTTTTCAAAACACAAGAAAATTTGGTCGGAATATCGGAAAAATTCGCACCTAGAACCCGATAATATTCACAATGGGAAATAAACATACTACTCAGAATGTATCTTTTTAGACATTTTTCCTATTTATTGCTTGTAAAGTTACATTGTGTTACAATACAATATACCATTAGAAATGCACACGACACCAGAATCAGGTAACACATGACCAGCTAATTTTAATTCTTGTAAATCGAGCACATTCGATCATGCAGAACATAAAACAGTTTGTATTTTCACAGAGAAATATTTATTTTCACAACTCAGGATTTGATTACAAAGTCATCTTCAGGTGAACTAACTAAGGACATCTAAGGTACCTTACCTTAATATGACATTATAGTCAAATTGTGAGTTGTGAAAATAAATAAATATTTTTCTGCGTAAACACAAACTGTTTCTGTTCTCCATGATGAACAGTTTCCACAAAGTGACAGCTGATACTATCAACAATATTTGATCAGTTTGTTTGCAGCTGACAATTGTGATGTATGTTAGTACATCATGTGATATACGTAAAAACTCACTGTATTGATTAAATAAAGTTTGCATTGACTACATTGTTTATATTTTGAAAAAATCTGAAATATAACAGAAACTTAGCTGAAATGATACTCTAGTTACCACTCTTTAGTGCTCAGGGCAAGAGATTCACTAGTCATGAAATTCTGATTGACCTTCACTTAAGAAATTTTAATTGCTCATTTTTTGCATTGACTTTTTACATATAGGAGTGTCCTGAAACCTATGAAAGATTGCATTGGGCTACGAACTCTGGTTGTCTACCTTCTCTACACTTTTTTGTTTATTAATATTTATTGTTATAGTCATTATTACAGATGATCAACGAAAATTAAATACAAAAAGGTTATTTCAGAAATTCTGAAGAATTCCTGGAAAATATGATTTCCTGTTCTTGATTCCTAAAGGTTCCAAAATGTTGGGAATTTGGAAAATTAAGAGAAAAGTAAATCCAGAATGAATATGTAAAAGATATAGGATACTTTTTATATCTACAATTTTAATGTTAAGAATATTAAATACAGGAGTCCTTGATTTACATAAGTACAATAATTTGTACTTATGTAACAATTATGTAATCAGTAAATTCTGTAATTGGCCAATGCAATTCAATGTGTTTGAATCCCACACCCAATAGTCTGAAATATGGAAAGTCTCCTTTATTGTATCTGATTCTTGCAGTTTTGTATTCTTTATATTTATTAAGATAATGTATAGTGTCCTAATAAAATTCAGCTGTGAAAAATCTATAAATTTTAGGCATTTCTTATTTTCAACCAAATCTGACTAACAACAGTGAGGTTCAAACTGAACCTCATCATAAGTCAAGGATTACATGAAGTGAAAAAGTGACAGAGTAGTGTTTGCTGTCATAAAAAGGAATTATTGGGCCATATTTTTTTGAGGATGCAATCGCCACACAATGAACATTATTTCAGAATGGTATATGAACACGATTCAAACATTTCTGAATGTTGAACTAGAGAACTATCCAGTGAACAGTTCAGCAGGATGACGCACATACTGCATGAATATCAATTACTATGAAAATTTTTTGGAAACTGTATAATGATGAACAATATCATCATTTGGCCTGCAAGATCACCAGATCTTTCAGTGTGTGACTCCTTTTCATGAGAATTCTTAAAAATGTGAATATTTCCTCATTGTTCTCACAGAAATAAACTAAATGCTATGATTTGTAGAGATTCAAGCAATCTCCATTGAGTCATTGTAGCAAGTTATAAATGAATCACATTCACAAATGCAAAAACACATAAAGAGGAAACGTGTTCATCTATAGATAGATGTTATTATGTTATCTTTAAAAAATAACTTTGATGTGAAGTATATGATAAATGGCAAAGTTGTAGGCCTTTCAACAAGCATGTCTGCATGAAAATAAAAACTATTTAAATCTACATTACACAGTTATTATAATTGCTTATTACCATATGTCACTCGGTATTACAAATTTATCTATTCTATAGAATTATTAGAATCTCAGGAATATGCATTACAAATCTCTACTATGTTTACTTCATGATAAAGAAATTATTATTTTCTATTGTCATTTATATACTCCTATTATTAAAAATATGCAAGTTAATATATGGCTGTTTATAATTAAAATAAAAATGCTCCTTAAAAATATGAACATTTGTATTTACAAATGTGAAATTTCATTTTCAAATTTCACAAAATTTCAAAAACTCTTCAATAATTTTAAAATAATGATAACAGAATGCTCTAGTAACAAATATTATGTAAAATTACACAGTTAGTTAACATATTATGGCAATATTTCAATATTGTGGTGATTACATCAAAAAATCCTCATTTATAATCAGAAATTTTTGTTCAAATCTTGAAATAAGTAACTTTTTAAATGGGAAATATATTACAAAATCAGTGTATAAAGTTATTTCATTACTTTTAAGAGCTAAACAACAGAATATCTGAGTTACAAACAAAACTTATGTATGTATTATGTTCATAACTTGAAAAGCATCTGTATATGAATAAAATTTAGTTTATTAACCACAGTATGAAATCAAATAAATATAGGAATGTTTTGCACTATTGCATATATTTAATGCATAATAATTCTAAAAGTTATAACTAACGATTAGTTTTTGTTCAGTTTCTAAACTCTAGAAATAGATTATTATTATTTTGTGGGTCAGATTCAGATATTCCATTTAAATAATCTTGTACAAACCAAACATGCTATCTTCAATTTATTAAGTTAAACAAAAATTTTTATTTGATGGATTTCCACTGTTTTGTAAAAAATAAAATCATCATAGTTTTTTCAATTATATATTCTTTATTAATATAAATTAGCTATTCTTTTTCATTACTGAAAAAAGAATGGCTTATTTATATTAGCAATTTGAACAAGTATTTTAAAGTTATATTTTAAATTTCAAAAAATTAACTCACCAATAACATTTTGACAGGTATTAAATAAATAAGTGTCAACCTTTTATTCCGTACTGATTGACTGCTGCAATTTTTAAATGCATATGAAAGATAATCTTCAGCTATAAAAAAATAAAAAGAAAAGGAAGTAATTATGTTTTTGACCCGGAGAAAGAAATGACAGACCCAGCATTTGGATTATGTCTAATTAAACAAAAAAGTGATGAGTTCGAAACTGAATACTTAGATATAGGAATAAAAATAATTAAAGGAGAGTATATTAGGGTATATAGAAAGGAGATGTATCAGCCGCTATTTATTAGAGCAGATGCCAGAGAGCCTTGGTTTTAATAAGATGGCAGCCCTCCAGGCTCTTTTGGGAAGAATAAAAACATACTGCTCCTCCCAAACCAGTATAAAAGAAGAGTTAACTTGGATAACATCACAAGCAATTAGACATAGGTGTAGTGAGAAAACTATTTTACATTTCTGGCATAAAATTTCTAAGCACAGTTTGATTTCAGTTAGGAAAGACAAGGAAAGAAAATACTGACAAACATGCTCATTGAACATAAATGACATCACACACTGTTTTAAGAAGACAGAGAAGACTACAGGATGCAGAGTTATGTATAGTAGAAGTAACACCTTATTTAACACGATCCGTAATGATAAGGATAGAGTGAATCCATGTGCTATATTGAGAGTATATGAAATTCCATTCATTGACAATGATACGAGAGAACAAAGGACTTATATAGGATATACAAAAAGATTGTTAAGTAAAAGAATACTGGAACATAGGAGGGATATAGAAACAGATACACTGAATACTGCACTAGCTCAAAGAGCACTCGTAAATGAAAGAGAGGAAGTAACCTAAAAGGGGTTGTGTGGCAGAAGTCTTGATGATATGTGAGAAAAAGAGAATCAGCATTAAACCAGTTAATTGTGTCGACCCATTGGTAATATGCTTTGCCTGACAGTAGCGCCTGAACTAAGGGGTGCTGATTAACAATAGCAAAGTACAAGGGTTCTCGTACTTGGGTTGAAGATTTTGTAACTTTGTTGTTATTTTGCTATTCAAGTGTTAAACTTTTATTTTAATCATAATTTAGTAATGTTAAAAGCTATGTACCCATTTTTAATTAATGTTAATATTATATAATTAGTTTGGTACATGTGTATTTAATTGTTTATTTTCTTGTTTCTATGGAGACTGCCTGTTAGTATTCCAGAAGGAATTTGTAAGTTTTTAAAAAATTTTTGGAATTTAGCTGAGGACCAAATGCGCTTCAACAAAGATGCATTTAATTGTGTTAATTGCACGTGTGAAATAATGTTCCTGCAATGGTGCTGTTTGTGAACTTTTTGAAAGATGGCGAAATGTATTGGACCAAACTGGTCAATATAAAATTAAATAAAATATTTATATATTATAAAAAAATTGTCATTCATTTTTGTGAAAAAAAATGAGATTACTTTCCAAACAACCCTATATATTTTCAAATTGCATTGCCGAGGACAGAACTATTTTAATATTTTTTAAAATAGTTTTAATATTATATCTATGGGAAATTAAGCCTTGATTTATAAGTTCTTATTTAATGAGTTCACTCCAGGAATTAGTTAGTTTGTAAAGATAAGAATTATCTGTATTTTCTCTTTTTATACTTATTGTTGAAATTAATAAAATACTGAATTTGTTAAAATATATTTAAGTTTTATTGTTGTTATGAGTATTTTTGTGGTAATTAATAAATATATAATATATATAATATACTGTATACAATAAGTAACATATATATATATAACAGATAAACGTTTATAATTTTAATAAAATTTATTATAAAATTACTTCTATCTAGTGATCATTTTATTAACCAGATTATTGAAATTCGGAAAAAGATCAATTTACAAAAACTGTATATTATCCATCATAATATAACGTTTGATAGATACTATAATTTAATCATAGCATTAAAAATATCTTTAATTATATAAGAGGAATTTTTATTTTTTTTACTTTTTGATATTGGATCGATTACAGCAGTATAAAAATGGGAAACAGGATATTAATCTACTGGACATATAATTGCTCAATGACGTAAATTAAAACTTTTACGTCACAGTACAATTTATACACGTACTTATTTGTTTTCGCTTGAGACAGCTGCAAGCTTTGTTTCGTTAGCATTTTTCAATTAGCGCACTTGAAGTTAATAATAATGATTTGGTTTTGGTTACTGTTTACAGCGATATTTGTTGCTTTAATTGGTAAATTTTACCAATTAAGTAAACTTAAGAAAAAATTATCTAACCTTCCAGGACCTGAGATACATAATTTGCTTCAAGGTAATCTGCCTATTCTTATGAGTAGGAAAAAAGAAATCGGTTTTCACGTAGGTAAGTTGCATAATCATTTACTGTACTGTATACTGAATTAAAATTTTCTGTTTCTGACTACTTTCTTAGTCGTTCGTAAACATGTTTCTATTCTATTATTGTTTATTAATTAGTTATTGTAACAAATAATTTACACTTTTATAATAAAATCTTGATAAAATATTAATTATTTTGTCTAATTTTCAACCCGTTCCAAAACCGGATGAATTCAATCTCACTTATTGCTTGTCAAGATGTTTACGAAATTAAAAATTCAGTTTTGAATCTTTCCAATGAAATAAAAGAATAAACCAATATTAATTAGATCTCCAATATATTTCGCGAAAAAATATTCAGATTTCGGTGAAATTAATTTATAGAATATTATGGGATAAATTAGACAGTAAGCATATTAAACTGTAATCAGTCACTATTACTGACGTAAGATCAGAAGTTTATTTTCTTGAATAATATTCTTGCGAAAATAAAGATAAAAATTTACTTTATCTCTAAGCGATTAAGCAAGTCAAATCGTATACTGCGTAAATATAATATGATAAGGATATTCATGCTGTATCTTGTGCTGACTTTAATTTTAAGATTTTCATTTCCCCCTCCTTCATACACTGGATTTGATGGATGTTAAATATACTTTTGTTTCGAGCGTGTAAAGTTAGCAAGCGATAGCGAACTGACTGCATCTAACTTCTAAAATAATAAATATGCATCTTGGATAATGAGGAGGAAACTTTTAAATAATGTTCTACAATATATAGCCTATAATTACTTATAATGATTGATCAGATTAAAAGCAAAACATATAATATGATGCAAAAGGATGGTCAAGTTTCAGAAATACCATGTTCTGAATCAAATATAAAATTTCATAAACATCAAAAATTTTAAAAATTTGCTTTATAGGATACATAAACGTAAGCAGAATCTCCATGAAGTTATCAATTCTACTTAGTATCCTGAAAATTACAACTTTGGATTAAAAATAAATCTTGATGATCACGATAAATTTATTTCGGTTAGGATTATTTTGATGAGAAAGTAAAACAATATAAAATACTCTACTAAAATAAAATCTTATAATCTAAACATAACCATGATAAGTATGCTTAACATTCTCTTCTATGAGTGATAAACTTTTACACCTGTAAAATATATCCAATCGATAATAAAATATGAAAAAAAATAAGTCAAGAACAATATTAAAAAATTAGAATATTTATTATAATTTAAATGCGGCTATTTTGAATAACATTATTGCCTTACTTTTTTCAAGTAATTATCAGCGTTGCAGAGTCGGATGGCAAATAATCCGACTCCGACTCTACCCAAAAACTCCCGACTCTGCAACCCAGGGTTGCAAAATCGGATGACAAATGATCCAACTCAGACTCCACTCTTTAAAAAAATCCGACTCCGACTCCTTAAAAATTTGTAAGGCCGACTCCGACTCCCGATTCCGGGCAGTTTAAAATTCCTACTCCGACTCTGACTCCATCCAAAGACCTCGACTCCCCGACTCCGACTCTGCAACCTTGGTAATTATATTTAAATTAACAATATCCTAATTTCATAGTAGGCTACTATACTTCGCTCATTTCTTATCTAAATGATATACAGTCAAAAGCATCTAATATTACATGTATGTTTTATCTCGATGTATATTTTAGTTCGTTTCAAAAATGAAATGATTTTTTATAATAAAATGAATAGTTTTTATTCATCTCTAACAAAATTCCATTCTCTAAATACTTTTCACTATTAAAATTTTCATATTTGTATACAGAATTCTTTTATTTTATATATTCTATATATATTAATACATGAAAGAACATCTGTAAAAAATAAAATAAAAGTTTTTATATAAAATACATGTATATAATATAAAATTAATATTTTACAGGATTTGCTGAATCATTAACAGGTCTGACAACTATTTTTCGTGAAGAAGGTATATGTCGCATTTGGATATCAATTAATCCGTACATCTTTGTTTATTCTGCTGAAACAATTGAGGTATTCCTAATTGTAAATTATTATTCATTTTATGATTACTATACTATTTTATGATTGATATCAATTAATCCGTACATCTTTGTTTATTCTGCTGAAACAATTGAGGTATTCCTAATTCTAAATTATTATTCATTTTATGATTACTATACTATTTTATGAAACATTCGATGATTTTCAATTTAATTCATTCAATAGCTATGTCATTTTTTCTATTGTTGGCAACTTTTTGAGTAAAAGGTATGATTGTCCGGTATTTTACAATATATAGGCCTATATATATATATAGTGTATATGAAACATACGGTAGGAATAGCTATTAGGCTGAATAAGCTTTTTTACATTTCATCTAAATAAGCAAAATAATAATTCTTGACGTAATTTATGTTAGATAGCATTATTTAACTAACGTAAATTAATAATAATTTTTATATACAATAAATACATGCAATAAAAATGAAGCTAGATGACAAATATTAAATTGAAGTTGAAAATAATAAACTCGAGAGACAAACCATATATATATATGTGGCAATTAACAAAATTTAAATAGAAATTTTTAAATCTAAATAACAAATATTAAATTGAAATGATATATAATAAATTTGAGTGACAGATATCAAATCCAAGTAGTAAATATAGTCAAACTCCGATAAGACGCCCCCCGTTAAGCCGCCACCCTTGCAGACTGCTAAGAAATTTGGCGGAATGGATCTTCCCTATGTTAATGGAATAGGCAAATATCGATAAGACGCCATCCGCCACCCGCCAATAAAAATATCTAAACAAATATTACTTTTGGTATTGTATTTGTCCTCGTTAATCCGCCAGGGAGGTGACTTACATCCCGAAGTTCATCAGCCCTTCATATACAATTATTTATTAAACATATAATGAGTTATTTACTGTGTGGTCCCATGCCATATTTCCCATCATCATATCTATAATTTTTGATAAAAATTTCAACACTCGCTAGGAACTTTTCGATAATAGCCGCCACCTTCTATATTTTTGTTGGGCTTATAGGAGGTTATAATAAACCAAATCATCTATATTTTTGGCGGGCTTATAGGAGGTTATAATAAACCACCTTTTGTCGCCTCCTGTTTAAATATTAAAGAATTAGAGAAAAATAAGCATCTTCTCCCGATTACCATCTTCCTCCGATCCACTCTAATTAGTTTAAAAAGATTTTAACGTAAATCATTCAAAAAACTTCACACATTTTGATTTTTCCTGGAAAAATATGCAGACAATATTGAAATGTTCAGCTCAAAAAATATTCCTAAAATCTGCTCAATATATAATTCATCAGATAAATAGTTGTGGCGACCCACAGATGGCGCTCCTGTGTCACCGGAAACCCAGTCTGGCCTTTGTTCCGGCCACGAGAGTGGCACTTTTTGGTCGTCGGATTGGTCTCATTACAAAGTTGTACTCTGTATGTTTTTAGTTATAGAATAAAAATTGAAGGAAATTGCGTCTCTTCATTCTACAGCGTGGACTATCTCCTACTAGTTTAGTGAGAGAAAAGGACCACATAGTTTCTTTTATTTTTATTTTTGAGAGAATGAATCAATTTTATTTTGCACCTTGTTTGACAAAATTATTGATATTTTTAAAGTTCCTTTAAATTTTTATCCTGTTTGACAAAATTATTGATATTTTTAAAGTTCCTTTAAATTTTCATAATTAAGTATTAATTTAACATCATTCGTATATGAATACACGAAAGATGTTAAATTAAATGTGTAATATGTTGATTTCATGATTCTCTTTTAACACTTTGCCTAAATAGCATCAGTCATTCTATACAATGCCTTAGGCAAGTATATACAATATTAATCATTTCATACTTTGCCTAAAAACTCCAGGCATTCTATACAATGCCTGCATTTCATACTTTGCCGGTAATATACATATTACCGGCAAAGTATGAAATGCAGGCATTGTAAACCTTATATAAGGTTACTATTGAAATAAACTATTTTATTAGATCCGAGCTTTGGGTACATTCTATTAAGAAGTTCATGCCAAATATTAAAGAGTTATTAAGTAATGAATTGAAGTTGAAATAAATTTGCTCAGAACATTTTGATGAGGATTGTTTTACATCATCACAGAAGTATCGCACCCATAAACATGCTGTACCATCGAATAATTTCATCTGAATCAATATTAGAGAAACAGTCATTTCAGAAGAAACTGACATTTGACAATTTTTGTGTATGTTTTCTGAATAATTACTTTTGATAATTCTATGAAAATATTTAAAAAAATAAAATTTTATTAACCATTCAAATCATTGTTGTGTGAATTGGAATATATAATTACCTCAAATTTTTGTATTTTGTACTATTTCCTTAAAAATGGTTATGTTCTGAAAATATGTTAAAACTATATTTTCTGAACCTGACTCTTTCCATCAAAGCTATAATACAATAGTACAATTTACTGAAAAATATTTGTATTTTGTACTATTTCCTTAAAAATGGTTATGTTCTGAAAATATGTTAAAACTATACTTTCTGAACCTGACTCTTTCCATCAAAGCTATAATACAATAGTATAATTTACTGAAAAACAATCTCCCCTACTAGCAATTAATTAACATTAAAATTGGACACACAAAAGGTAATGTATTCCAAATGACACCTTCAGAAGGTAGGCAATGTTCATTTTGAAACTTCTTGTATATTATTTTAAAGTAATAAAATAATTAAGTAAATTAGTAAATTTTAAATAATTAGTAAATTTTAAATTTTCAGCCAATTATTTCTAGTCATGCACTGATAGATAAGCCAAATTCATATGATCTCCTTCATTGTTGGCTTGGAACAGGTTTATTAACAAGGTAAATTCTATACTTAAAACTAAAAATAATACGATTTATTGTTCTAATCAAATATATTTTTTGCATGTGAAATATTATGTAAGTTCCTAATATGAATTTTAACATACGCCTCTCTTTTAAAAAATATTCTGATTTATTCTCATCATTTTTTCAAGATATACTCGTATATAAATATTATAAAGTCATTTGCAATAGAATTTTTGAATCTATTCCGCCAACATAGAAAAAAATTAATTCTTTTAAAACTAAATTTGTTGACAGATTTCAATAGCATTTTCTTATATTAATTTAATATAGGCAATAGGGATTAAATTTTTTTAATAATGTTATACTGCTTAATTGCTTATACATTCTTAAATTACGAATAGAACAACTATTCTCAAATTCGGCGTCGAAAGATTTTTATATTGCCGCAAGAAAATATTTTAATTGGAAAAAGGAAGTTAAAATTTAAGGAAAATTGAATATAACTATATTAATTTCCTATGTTTTCATGTTTAAAAAATTAAACTGTTTAGAAGAAGCCATCTGAAAAATGTTGTTAGAATAGTGCGATCATGTATTGAAGACAGTAAATCTCATTCATTTAATTAAAAGATAATAATATATTTCTTCAAATAAAAACTGAATATTTAACTAAATTGTTTATTTCTAGGTACTATAAAAATTTAAAAAGAATAAATTTTTATCACAATAAAGGCAAAGTCAGTTAATACAGCAACCATGTACTTCTGATGGCAGCATTGTTAGTCACATAATATTTATTTTAAGAATTCTTGGCTTTGAATCTGTGAAAATATCACTTTTCTGTTGAAAATTATAAAAAACGCTCTTTGCAGTTTTACTAATTCATTTTTTAGGTTTTATTTTAATATTTTAGGGAATTCTATATTTATACAGATTTTTTTCCTAATAGATAAAGTTATTGGCTTCACAAAAAATCTAAAACACAAATCAAGAGACCGGTCGGGTCTCTCGCTAATTTCAGCGAGAGAAACGACAGCGTGTACAGGAATGATGATAGTTCAATCGTTCGAATCAAGGTATATAGATATAAGGTAGAGCCACTTGGCTGCGCGAGAAACGGCTTCTGCGCATGACGTCACCATCGAGACACTTTCTCAGCCGCTACAGCTGGTGCCTATGTTGTTGAATTTAAAAACACAACTTTACAGATTAATATGAATTTATTAATAAAAAAAATTGCATTAAGAAATTTATTAACAAGTAAAGTATTAGATATATATATAAGAGAACAGCTATTTTCGTTGTAAAAAACAGCTTAAGACCTGACAAAAATTCTTCGTAGACTGGAGGTGAGAAACACTGCCTTAAAGCCTTTGCTTCTGCATTCACCCGACATATCCTTATAGACATTCTCTATCTCATATATAATTTTATTATCTCAGGGCTCGATGGAAACTTGACATGATAAAATTCTGCGTAGACCCTGTACCACTACGCTCGATATTTTCACAAAACTTCGCAATGTTATTCATATAAGTCTTTATATATACAGTATATATATTCTATAACACTTTAATAAAGAAAAACGAGATTCAAATTCGCTCAAATCTAATCACTTTAATAAAGAAAAACGAGATTCAAATTCGCTCAAATATATAAAAAATACAAATTATAGCCGATGAAATGATGTTTGTATATAGCTATCAATGCTAGTCAGAGAGAGTGTCTCGATGACGACGTCATGAGCACAACAACTAAAAGCGATGCGTTCTGCGCATCAAAGTGAGCACCCTCGAATGATGATCGAATATAGGAATGATGATAGTTCCGCGCCACCTATATTGTTTTTTTACGGTAAACTTGAACTTTAAAATTAAACTTTCATATTATTCAAAATAAGATTTTTCTTATCTTTCACGAGAGTGTAAAACATACGCGCTTACTTGCGTAATAAAAGATTAATCATTATTTTCTTTTACGGATTTGAAAGATCACCTTGGTAAGATTACGAGTCAATGTACTTAGCTAACAAGATAAGTTGCCAACTGCCTAACTTGAGTTTCATTATCTTGATATTTGCATCAGCGTTATTTTATTCACTTATTATTGCTTTCCATAGTTATATTAAAAATAAAAGGTATTTCTTTTTGTTATGTATATTTATGTAAAATAAAATAACTTTAATAATTATCGTAATTATCAGCAAACGGCAGCAGTTACCAAAGCGCCACCTAGTAAATATTTATTATTGTGATATTTATTCTCACGTCTGTCGTTAATCTCACGTTTTAACAAGTATGACGAGTAAATAAGGTGATTAATTGAATTATTAATTAATACTGAATTGAGGACGATGATGAAAACTTTTTGAAGAACACAATTATGCTCGTAATAGTCGGAAAACAGCGATGCCTAAAATACCAAAACCGAAGGATTCTAAAAAATTAAAAGAGGTACAGTTATCAATAGAGGATGAATATATTATTTTAAATGGGGAATGGTTACAAGACTCTCATATTAATAATAGAAGGTATACAATATATTTTTATTGGAATAATAAAGAAAAAAGAAGTGAAATCTCCAAAAAAACATTTCTAATGTATGAAAAAAGCTAATTTCTTTCATCCCTCAAAAATATTCATTAATAACATTTTCTGATTGTATTGAAAAATGAAAAAATAAAAATAGTGTACATAAAA